>JAPYZM010000570.1:0-77893 GCA_030522845.1 Psyttalia concolor | reverse complement strand
GCAGCTCAACTCGCGAATCGGATTCTGACCTACTAGCGTATCATTCATCTTTTGGATTCTTCACTTTTGTAATTATTTTATAGTACATTCTGACACTAGATCGTGAACTTGGGCGAATATGAGGTACTCGTGTGAGGCAGGAAAGGTTTTTTTTGCCCGAGTGACAAACAATATCTTTTGTTATTAAAAAACGTATTAAACAGCTATTAAACAGCGATCTAGTTAATCGGAGAACATGTACAGTGAATTGTTACATCTAGCCGACCTCGATTTCTACATTCAACTCTGGTATATCTGGCGTTGTCTGCAGACTAATAATAAAGAGCCTGTGGATGATTGAGGTGTTGGAGAATTTCACGCGGCCAACAATCGAGACCTCTGGATCCACCCTGGGGCAGGGGGCACTATCGATGGTATTCATCGGTGATGGATAATAAGCACGTGTGGGTGTCATTCAACAATAGTATCCACTATTTATGTAACTGCCAGCGGAGGTCTTCTCACGATAAATTTCAATTTCCGGTCCGGGGGATTATTTTCTTCAACATGTCGGCCCATTGAATTTGACGGTGTGCGACACAGGTATAATCGCTCTCAGTGGGTCTCTTCATGGACGAAGGGACAAGCTAAAAAGAGGAGATGGAGAGAAAAAAAAATGGGCGTTTTTAGTCGCGGAGGTGGGCCCTGCGGTAGCTCTTCTGTCAGCTGTTTCCCGAATTCTGTCAATGCCTGTCAATGAAATTGACGGGGTCTACAGGGTGAAAGGCAGATCGGCTTACCAACCGCGTTAAAAATGTATCCGATATCAAAGGCGCGAGGCATTCTGGAGAGGCCGTGACGGTTGAAAAAAAAAACATTCATTAAGTGTAAAAGATACTGTTGAGCTGAATACTTTTCCGAGAACTGTCGTAAAATGTTTATATCACCGGTCATTCGGATTATTATCTCAACGAGGAGCTGATGTAAACACTGGCAAAGACGATCGTAAAGTAGGCTAGATAAAAAAGAATAGCTATTAGAGCTGTCAATCTGAATATTTCTTTATTGCATAATTAATAACAGGGATGTTGAAGGGGCCTCGACATTTATCGTCGATAAGTATAGGCTGCCACGTCAATAAAGTACATCACTTTATTTCAGGATTGAATGGAGAGATCCAGGAGAATTGTCAAGTGACTGTGAGGAACACAATGAGTGATTGTCAACAATTCATAATTTTGACTTTGTATGGAATCAATATTTTTTATAATAAATTAGCCATGTTTTTTAGGTTGATTACTTTGCAGAAGAGTTTATCCTTATAAAAGGAGAATATAACCAACTGGGAAAATATGTTAAAAATATCTCAAAATTGGGAATAAAATATTCCCTTAGTCATAGTTTTACGATATATTATTATCTCTATTTTTTATTGTACATAATCCATTGTTCATAGTTTTTTCGTAAATTGAATGATAATAATGCTCTTTTAAAGAATTGCATTAGACTTATGACTTAATTAAAGGATATTATTATGATTACTTCTATCCTTTCTTACAAACAATTCAAAAGGAAAATTTAAATAATCACAATTTTTACCTCGAAAGCAAAAACAAGCGAGTATATAGTGGAGAATTGAATGACGTTGGATTGAGAACGCTATTTCCTTTAATATTCGAAAAATCCTTGAAAAATGAAATGATCGGGGATTAACCTTCTTATTGTTTTACGAGCTATACCAGCAGAGAAATCGACAACCGGCCTGTCTCAAGTTCCTAGAGAGAACCCAAATTTATTCCGGAATCAAATGTAATCGAATCTAGCTCGCTAACCCCAACAATCTTTAAGAAACTGAAAAAAAAATTGAAAAACCTAAACAACCTACGCCTGGCGATTTCCAAGGACCTACAAAAATCCTAGACTTGCTCAGAAATCGATCGCAATCAGATTTAGATCGCTAACCCCGATAGTTTACATGAAACCCAAAAAAACAAAAGTGATAAAAGTGATTGACGCTCTCATTACTTCACCAGAAGATCTCTAGACCTCCAAAAATCGAGTTCTAGCCAGACCGAATTCCTCAAAGATTCCCCAAAATTTCTGAAAAATGGAAAGCAAGTGATTCTACAACCCAGAACGCGACGGAATAAATATCCACAAGAGCAAGAGTGTCCTGCGACATTTATTGGCATTAACTGAGACCCCCCACCAGCAAACCAAATCACTCTATCCACTAGTTGTCACGTGATAGTGTGACAGCGAATGAGTGAGGGTAGACAATTCAAAAAGAAGTAGCTGTCCATTTAGTTGGTTGCAAATGTGACACGACATTGGGTGATTGCACATCTCAGTGCCATATGTAAACCCATCGAAATGCACATATTCAACGATATTATCGTAATAAACTGGTTATAAAGACTGATGGGAGCCGCTTAGCGGCATTACTATACGTGTAAAAAAGTAATGCAAAAGAGGAAGATTGAAAATTACATCGGCACGACACTGAGAGGGATATTCACGATGGAATACAGCATATATAAAAGCCAAGCGTGTTCACGCTGGGCGCCTTTATTAAGAATGTTAACGTATGCTCGTGACGGCCTGTCAGAATGAAGGGAGAAGCCACTTCTCCCACTCTGTTATATCCAACAGTGAAATGATCGTATATATACGGCCGCTGGCATTTTACCTCTTCTTCGAAGGGGCTCGTCGTATCTCGCCACGAGTGAGACGACCGGATAAATATGCAATAGCACTTGTCACGCGCAGCGCCTAATAATTGAATGTATAATAAAGAGGGCGTCCCGGCGCTGTCACGGAGACAGACAGGCTAGAAAGCCGGGGGGAGAGGGAGATAGAGGCCGAATCAAATATTGTATTTTCTGTCTCACGCGCCCTGATTTGGTATGTAATGCGCGACTTGACGGCACAGAATGACAGACGTTGACTGTCAATTTTCCACGTCTGTCCTCTCCCGTCGACAACACGTCATCGTGTATTTCTTTTCGACTCGCTGATGGTCTGTCACACACGCTGACGTGGACTCATTTGGCAATCAACTGCCGTGATTATGGGGGCTTTGGTGAGGATTGAGGAGTGATTAATTTTGTTCGTGCTCTGGGGTATTCTGCTGCTGGAACATTGAGATGATGGAATGGTGGAATTGATGAGGATTTGCGCTACTCGTGGAAACGTAAAATTATTTAATCATAAATGGTTTGGATTTTAGAAATCATTACTGGCGGATTTTATGATCTTCGTTTTCTTCTATTCCTCTTCAAAGAGAAAAAATATGAATTTTTCATTTCTTCAATTTTTTAGAAAAATAAAAATCGCTAAGAAAATTTCGATAAATTAACAAATTCAACAGTATTGCATAATATTCAATGAAAAATACGCCAATAAAAAATGGCTTTCAATGAAATTCCAGTGAATCTCCAGAAGTCGGAAATTCATTCACCCAATCTAATCAAGATAATCTAGACAATTATTCATATTCTGTAATTATACCCCATCAACCGATTTCATCCTCTGCATCCACACAGAACTGCACCTCCAATAGACCTTAGTTATTAGAAAGATAATAGCCCGAAACGTAGGCGTCTACTCAGCCGAATTTTCAAGTATACGTTATATTTATATTTTATTATATTTTATAAAGTACCCAAGGGGATAAATGAAAGGGAGACGAGGCACCCCATGACAGCTAGGCAAACACTGCTGTGACGTTTCAAATAGCTTTTATTTATTCTAGCGTGTTTATTTAGGCTGCCGGTTGGATCGCGTTACCTGACAGACCGAGAGAGAGAGAGCGAATCTCGAGTGGCAGCGAAGAGGGCACGGCTACCGGTTGTCGAATGAGCTCACTGAACACCAGTGGACTTATTCCATTGTCACGCACCTCGTCCATTGGTGCATCCCAAACGCATTGTACCCATTTCGCCCATTCTCAATCTCTCACCCTTCATAATCCATCTCCAATTAAATTCCCGTTACAGTACACGGGTTCATTCACACCTGTTTATTTTTTCCCTCTCATCTGTCTCTTCCTGAATGTTACATGATGACATCTGAATGAGCCACCGGTGATGACTGATATTTATTATGTTTATTTTCTTTTATGGCACTCGAGGGATATTCGCACAATTATTAGAAACTGACGGCGTGAGGTACGTCTCTCTCTTACCGTCGAATTATTCTTATCCAACAAATGTAGTGATCAATTGTGCATCCCGATACGGAAAAAAATATATCTTGAGAATTATATATTTTTTAAACCAAATTATATCAAATTCCGATGCATAATCGGGTGGTCCCGGGTTCGAATCCTGATCTGGAGCATCCATTTTTTCGGTAAACAAATTTCTTCCCCATTTTTTGTTCAGAATTAACTCAGATCCAATAGTTTCCTATGACGGCACAAAAGTGTGGCACGCTATTTAAATCCCATTCCTATAAATATTTAATTGAATCTATAATTGGCATTATTTCTCACAAAACTGAAATGCCTTCTAAAAAATTACAGAATTTTAAGAAAACTAGTGCAAATGACCGCCACCATAAACTAAAAACCCTACTCCCACAAAAAAGAACATGTCAAACCGAAAGCAAAAAACAATGACAAATGATTCGCTCGAAGGCCCCAGTCGCGTCGACGGCCATCCGAATGACTTTAATTAATCGATTCAACAAATAAAACTGTAACGAGGCCACTTTTTCAATCCTTCAAGGATCTCATCTCATGATAAATATTCAATCTATCCTTGAATCAATGACCAAAGCACAGTCTCCATCCACTATTACCAACAGTCGGTACATCAAAATCCCCACAGACCCCCATTTTGTTTGTTGTACTGCGGCTGGCTCATGATTGATGACAACTCGTTGGCTGTTATGAATATAATATCGATCAATCATGCTATTTACCGTGAGGCAAACGCATAGGCCACTCTATCATCTCAGCCTCCCTCATTGCCAGTCGCCTGTCTGCCCACACCTATTTCCCATTCACCCAGCGTCGCGGCAGCGAGACGTCTTCCACGAAAGCTTACCATCCATTTTTCACTTTTCTCTAACCAGTTCCCCCTGCTCCCACCACCCTCTCGCCGCTCCCGCGCCCCGTGACTCCATCAGGTTTCAGGATGACGAATGACGCCACACGGATATAAGCGAAATTCTCGAACGCCTCGTTACCACTGAAGAAAAAAAAAACAAATCCATGAAGATGCTGAGTTATTGGCATCATGAAGATGAAATAAGATTCTGATGATTTAATTCTGTCAGCTGCCATCCACCGGCATGAATTTCAAATTCTCCCACTGAGAATTATTCAATTTAATGGGAATGAGAGTTGAAGCGCTGAGAAATGTTAATGATGTGTCTCTTAATGCAATAATTAGCTTTCTTAAACCAGAATGTTGCTGATGAAGTCAACTTCTGGGTGGTAATGATTTAAACTGGAACGGATGTTGATCCTGTTTTTCGGGATTTCTCATTGGTCTGTTGAACGCGAGTTGCATATCGAGTGTATTTGAAATTGTCAATGTGTCTCGCACCTCGTGAATCGTTAATTAAGACCCGTTAAGCATGCCTCCAATGCTTGGTAAAAAGTTGTCAGTCGTCGTATTCATTTCGTCTCCCTCTTATTTGCACATTCAGGTGATTTTGATGAGAGAAGTATCTCAGAACTTGCTCAAGTTATCCCGTATCACGGTTATAGGGAATATCGGGAGATTAACGAGGCTCAATAATGCGTGAAGTGCACTTGAGAATGTTGATAACAGGGTGATTATTTTCTTCCCTCTCGGAAAACGTCTCATCTCGAGGTATCAAGTGCTTTTTAGCTCGCAATCCTGCCTTTATGTTTCCAGTGATGCTGGCACCCACCTTCAAACGTGTTTTTCACGTGAGGAGGAAGACAGCGAAGGCGTGGTTGGTAGGCTTGGAATTAACGAGTTCTTGAGAGTCCTACAAATAAAATGATTTCGAATACTGAAACTCCAGCGTCTCAACGACACCCTTCAAGCGGAATAATGAGTTAGAGTTTCATCATCCATATAAATTCATTTATTATTCATCATGAGAGATCAAAGATCGCAGCAACTAAGACATTTCACTATTTCCGCCTAAGATAAATCTGCAGTTGGTGATTACATCCTCCGAATTTCTCTGAAATCTCTGTGCCGAAATTATTACGAAAACTGAAGCATCAGCATCTCAACTCCTCCTTCCAAACCAAACAAGAACTCCAATGAGTTCAGGACTTCATCATCATTCACATGAATTTATTTTTTATTCTTGACGATAGATTTACGATAACATAAACAAAGACTTTACACATTTCCTGGTTGATTATCTCCCCCTTATTCGTTCACTGCGCATACACTTCCGGCTGAAAATAAGACAGGGTTAATATTTTTTCGGGTGACAAAAGATCGTTGGAAATCCGTTAGATACGGCTGTCAGATATGGGCACTCTCTTTAGCTATCGTTCCACCCCTGGCCAAATCCAAACTGCCCCACCTTCTTATTCTCTCTCCAGTTGAGCTCTTTGTGCGTGATTTGAATGCAATCGGGGAGCTAATCTCCGATCAGTGTCGAGAGCGTAACGCGATCCGACACGACGTGACGTGATCCGGACTCGATAGCCCAGGGTTGAATGCGACCCTGCGGCATGCCACAGCAGCACTCTGTACTTCTCGATGGATTTTCAACTACCAACTGCTTGGCAATTCACTAAATATATCAGTGACTAAGTATAAAGGTCAGTCCTCGAAGCCACCGTCTGATTGATCTCAATCTTCGTCAGACATGTCTTCCTTGCTTCGACCGCTTCCTTTGGTTTTAAAGATTCCACGACAGCTAGTCCTGATCATTTCATCCCAGACATCAGCTGACAGAGCTAGTATAGCACAACATAAATGGGATTCATGGCTCAGAGTTTAATCAATAAAGGATCAACAGAGATGGAGAAAGAAGCCTAAATGAACTGTTCCAAGATGAAAAAGTTCGGGAGCTAGCTGACCTCGTAAGGATTTCAGACAATCAATCAGACTGAGCAAGACCAAATCTTTCATAACAAAACATCAGCACTTCACGAATATCAAGCTTAGTTGATACTAATGAGCTTGTACTGCCATCAAAGTAGCGTCAAGAGTATCACCCTTGCGTGCAACCAAGCGCTTGTAATACAAACTCCACTGTACATGCACACCCAATAGGTATATGTCTGCACGATCCCTGTCACAAGTGCTCACACGTCATTGTGACATTGTGAGCGCGGACCGCGTTATAGTGCTGGGGAAACCAGTTGTTGAGGGGACCAACAGCTGCTCGACTCGTAACCCACATACATCACCGCACGTCATTGTTCGCTTTTGTGCATTATTTGAGGCAGGTTTATGGACGAGGGAGCAACTAGGCGTCGCGACGCCTCACTCGTGTGCAATACGAGTTATGTTTCAGAGGAAGATGGAAGAATGAAGGGTGCAGAGGGGGCTTGATGGACGGGTGTCATCAGTTCCGGAGGAATGCGGTTGATGACGGGAGAAAGACTGTAGCTGAAATAATCAAGTGGACACGGTAGTTTGGGGGATTTGGACATTTGTTGGTGAGAGTGATTGGGGCAATTGTGTCGATGAGAAATTAAGTGGTTGAAAGTTATTATCGGTCCCGAGGGAAATGTTGAATGATGCCTTGGAGTGATTGAATCATTGAAGACAGGATTTGCATCAGACAGTCTTTTTGTGAACACATTAATCCTGTTGTTGCTGGTCACGTCATCAAAATTATACAGCAAAATTGGGTGAAGCTGTCAGCAGGTTCAATTACCTTTCAACATGGTCATGAGAAAAAATACGATCAACCCTTTTGCAATTTCACCGGACATGCCAACCAAGTGAAATCATGCTTTTTCATTTCCTGACGTCCCCATGCGGCATTTACAACCATATCCGCACACACATTCACGCCTTTTCTCAGCCTCCTCTTTTCCCGAAGGCAATTTTAATATGAGACCGTGAATAACGCATGACGAGAGATCCGGGTGGAGTGTCATCGTCACGCAGCTCACATCCTCCATGATGTAAAACCAAGATAAATTGCACGCGGTAAGTTTGAATAATGAGGAAACCTGTTGGTTAACGACAATACGTTATATGCGTTCAATGGTTGGGGCATTACTTAAGCGAAAGGGGCCTTTTCGGTGATGAAAACGAACAGTCCAGGTGAGACTTGGTGAGAGTATCGGTTCAATCTACATTTTAGGCTCGGCGTGCGAATCTATCGAGTCTGAAGGGTGGTTCTAATGTTGGTTCCAGATCCCCCACTCCCCAGAAAATCCCAGTAATTTGAAATAATTCTTCAGATCCACTTCTAACGGACTCATTAACAGACTTTTCCTGCCCCATTTATCATGCATACAATTAACATTCCGTACGTACATTAAAAAAACAACTTATCAACCTCTCCACCATTCCCGAAGCTCGACCAGTCTTCGCCAAATATATCAGCCGTTACTGCAACATCCCTCCAGGTATATCCAGCAACGAGATCCAGAATAAAGAGCCAAACCAAAAGGGGTGAAGCTGACAAGAGGTACCTGTACAACCCCCACTTTATCCCAAAAAGGCCATTGTTCGAATTACCGTATCTGATGGTCCATTGTCGTTCACGAGGAGATCCACTCAAGCGAGTCCGTGGGATTCTCGTACATAATCTCGCCACCAAGTGAATATTCAACGATAGTTTCACGCTTTTTGATACGGTACAGTGGCAATATAATCTATACGGCATTACTGAAGGAAGAAAAGACTGAGCCAAGTGGCTTGCCGGCTCCCATGGTACTGGCGCTCATACGTACACCCATAGTGAACACAATGGGGCTAGGTTTTGCTCTTAATCCAACCCGAGGATCTACAGTTTTGGTCATATGTAAGGATTACGATGAAACCGTTGGTACGACGTTGGCAGTGTGGTAACACCCACCCAGTGGATAGTCTTCCTCACTTAAAGCTACACCGCGAGCAAGCCATTAGTGGCTAGCGTGTGCTCGGTCAATGTTGGAGTTGGCCAGCAGCTTTAGAGACACTATCAGCCGGTGGGGAGACTTTGCTGGAAGCTTCTTTATACTTCTGCAGTCAACCACCAATTCTCAAGCTGCAGGTGGCAATGTAACCCCTCACTTCCTAGGTTAGGTGTAACGAGCCGATAGTTATCTTCATCACTGGACGATGTTCGCTGCGATTGTCGAGACATACCAGTTCATTGGATGGGTGGAATGAGAGGATATTCCGGGTAATGGCATTTGCCCGGAGGTGGAATGGTCATTGGGAGGAGGGGAAAAAAACCATCAGTGAATGCTCGGCACGCGTACAATTTTTACAGTCATTTGGGTGGATATTGTCACCGAGCGGTGGCTGTTATCGGGATGAACCAGGTGAAAAGACAGGGTGAATTTTTCTGGAGAATGGATAATGGGGGAGTAAGAGTTGAGATAGACGGCAATTGGATCTATCCATCCGTTGTCACGATGGACGTATACCAGTGGCGCCGCGTTAATTTGATTTTCTTCGTCGCGTTTGGGTTTCGGGATGAGTGGGAGAGGAAGAGAGAGGGAGGATGGGTGCAACGTTCTAGGGGTTACGTGCCTGTGTGAGAAGCAGGCAGAGGGATCGAGCAATTTATCAATCCAACGGGCGCGCTAGAGAGAGAGAGGGAGAGAGACTCCTGGCCGGGCGGGTAATTTAACAAGATTGATGCGAAGTCGACATGCCACAGTTCGCCGGCACTCGGCGAAGAGAGACTCTGGGATACTCTTCGCTTTGGCCTGGCTGGGATTGAGGGAGAGGGGGGAGTGAGGCTCGACGGTGGGTGCGGGGAGTGGGGAGGCGAACGTGTGAGCGACTGGTTATTAGGAGGCCTCATCACGCAGAGCGCTTCGAAATCACGCGCGGAGCATTAAAATCCGGCGCCGCAACTGCGGACGCTCCTAATGGCCCCACCGAGACTCCATGTTACAGCCACTGCATTACACATTGTTTTTTGTTTTGGAGAAGAGTTTTTAGCTGGCGTTCTTGGAGCTATTAATTTAATTAATCTACGGTGATGAGTGTTTCGTTGGATGATGGCTAGTTTGCGGGAACAGTTCGTGGGGAAAAGCTTCTCGCGAATGTTCTGCGGATCGTTGATTTTTAAATTGAATTGAACTGTAGAATGACGATAATGGAAATATTAATGTAATATCCTTTAATATTATAACAAAAGTTGTGTAATTTTTTTGAACTAATATTTTTCATTGGAACAATTTTCCTCTGTCTTCCATTATTTTGGTTCAGTCAATTCAACGAGGAAATCAATTTTACGGAGTTCTCCCTACACAAAAAAATCCGGTAAAACTGATATAATAGTTGAGAGGGTTGACGGCAAACCAGATCACGACGTGCCCCCGTAAATCAAGTTCTAACCCCAAAAGTCTACCTCGGATTTTAGCGACTTGCTCACCTACTCCTTTTATCTCTCAACTTTTTCCCAAGTGCACGGCACGTCGCTCAAACCCCACATTCCACTTTGCTCCGGCTCCTTCTTCCCCTTTCTCACCCCTATAATTTCCTCCTGAGGTGGGCGCGAAGAGGCGGCGATTTGCCTCGTACGTTATCGCAGTGGCCGGTCGACATAGCTGGCCCGAGGCGTTGCATGGTAGACGTCTTAAACAAGTTGGTGAAATTGGTCGACGATATCAGCGACAATTTATCGCACGAAGAGCCACCACCCCCTCCGCCCCCCCCCCTTACTCCATTTGATGGGTCCACCCGGTCATTTTTTAACGTTTTATTTTCATTACTCGCTATTTTTCACTGCGGCTACATATAAGGGAGGCAAGTAACCGCGACGATGAGTTTTTGCCGCGCAACGCAACCGCTTGTTGACGCAGGCACGAAGAGAATTTGAATAATTTTGTCATTTGCAGGCAAGCCCACGGGCCTCGACACCACCGATATGAGCGGTAATGGCCGCTACTTAGCGCACTCCCCGATTCTCAGCGTTACAACAGTGCCATCTATGCTGAGGGGGTTCACTCTTTCAACGAAGCTATGAATTCTTCCTCTTTGACGTTAATGTCACCTATTCTGCGGAACTGTCGTTTAGTGGTTTGGGGGGGGGGGGGAGATCGGGGTTGTAATTAATTTGCAGGGATTCAGGGTGTAATTATTTTTATTGACCTACACTTCCTCCTCGTTTTTTTTTCTCTCTGATTTTCAAATGTCCAACATTAATTATGTTTTATAACCAATATATCTTAAATATTATTATCCTGTGAGAACTAAATCTACAAATTAAACATTATGAATAGTTCTAGAAAATACTCTTATCCTTGCAGTTGAATACATAGATAAACGCATTTAATGCAGTACGTAATATGTAGAAAGAACGTAAGCAGAACTTACTTAGAACTTAATCCGCACCTCGTGCCTCCGAAATAATCTCCAGTTGTAATGAGTGCCTTTCACGAATAAAGAAATATTAAATTTATTTGTTACTAGAATTATTAAAATATAACAATTATTCGCAATTATCTGATTGTGTTGAACAGAAATAACGAAAATCATTCGTGTTGAGACCGGACTTATTCGAAGCGTTGTGTTGATTTTTGCGAATTGAACGATTTTTAACAGAATTTGTTTTCAAATTCCTCAAATGTGCCATTATACCCTCTTATCCGTCCGTAAACATTTGTCATGTTATGTGAATTAATAACCATTCAAATCCACAACTTTACGATTGACAATAAATCAATTGTCTCGACATTCTTTACCCGTCACAGATTAATTGTTTACGACGTCTCCATAAAACAGTGACGCAAAAGTCTTATAAAATAGATCGTCAATGGTATCGGGGACAAATCGGAAACAATATAAGAACAGAGTATGAATCTTCTCAATTCTCAGTAGCTTTTGTGCCCCATCCCTTCATGAACTAGCTGTTTAATTACGTGTGTATATCTAGTCGGTTTAGCAGAAGCTCGGGTTGGGGTATGGAACCCGGTGATCTAACACTTGAGCCCCAGCTTACAAAACAAAATCGTTCCCTCGAAAGTGAAAAAGAGGAAAAAATGGGGGATGGATGGATAAGAATCTATTTAGGATGAAGGGTATGTAAGACTGAATATTTGTAATTTATCTCGTCCCCCTCGCCGGTCTTTTTCTTCCGCTTGAGTGTCAGTTGTTACGCCACTGGGTCGTAATTTACCCGGAGCGTTTATGGCATTGTTGTGAAGCGGTGCTTGGCATCGTCTTATAAAACCAATTTCGCGGGTATTATGCAAGCTGTCAGTCCCATAGCTAAGTTATGGCTAGCGTCGCCTCAAGCGGCACTGCCACATGCATATAACTCTCTGGGATTTTTTAATAGTTTTTTTCAATGTTTTTATCGAGAAGTCACGCACACGATACACTTTGACGTTGGTATGCCTGTGGGCAACGGCCGATGAACGTTTTATTTTTCAGGTAGTTCAGTTTTTTTAATTACGGCATTGAAAATATTGATAACAAATGTTGCACAATCGCCGATTGTTAGCGAATGGATTGGCTGGGCTCTTTGAGAACAATTGGCGCACCAGATTGGGGTTTACGATTTCATGGTGACTGGTTGAGTTTTTTGATGCTCCAGTGGAATAAATTAAATGGGAAAAAGAGGTCTTGGCAGTAAAATATGCATTCGACTCACTTTTAACCTCGCATTGGTAGACTTCGTCGCTCACACCTGAGAACGCTGGCACCACCCACAGATGACGCTTTTAGTAATGAACGATGTTCCTCAAGTATTTTTTTACATTTTTGCAGGCCTCAAAAATTTGTTATTTTTTATATTCACCGCAACGAGTTGGTGATGTGTTTGAATAGAAATTTAAGAAGCAAAGTTTTGGCCCCGTTTTTGACAGTTCTCTTTAGTCCAGCGACTGCCGAACAAACTATATTCCTAGGTAATTCAGGTAAAAAACGCAAAATTTTACGTCAACCGGTTGTGAATTTTCGAAACTCCGGATCATCCTCTACAATTTTGAAAATGAGAAATCGATGCATATACGCTCTTACATGGCCTCTTAGCCCAACAAAATCACCACCACTTACTTACCTAACTCCAGCCAACGCCAAGAGCTCGCCATGTTCTCATTATCACTCCACAAGAGTATTTATCACCCGGAAAATCGCCAACTATCCAGTCGATTCCCAACATCAACGGCAACTATCATTCACTCAAATGCTTTACGACCCCGACTTAGGGGAATAGGGGAATGGCCATCGGATATCTCTCTCCTGGATATTGTGTTTAACTTCATTGGAATATACGACAGCCCATATCCGGAATTTCGTTCCGGGCCGTTAAGACACTAGATTCTACTTTATCGAGGGAGTAATGGTTATATAGCCGTTAAACTTGCCTCTTCATACAACTTTTCCAATCTTATCTCCAACGGCTGTCTTACTTTCCCTCTCTATCCTCATGTGATTTCCCCCCTCTCCTAAGACCCTGAAAAGCCAGGGGAATATCCACGGTACGAACATCTGACCTCTCAGACTCTCATCTTAAAATTTGTTTGAATAGAGGTTAAGTCGGTAAGCATGGGACTTCTCGCATCTTCTCATGACGCCGGTGATTCGACGCTGACCATCAGCTTTTCAATACGTGACTCGCATTCACATCGAAACTTTCTGGTAGATATCGTTACGGGATAGGGGCATTTGAGGTTATGAGACTGTTTCATCCTGTGTAAAACTGCTCTCGAAATTACTTTCTCCAGAAAATAATGCAATCTGCTACATTTTAATTTTTTTACGGAGTGACGTCAATATTCCGTTTGTTGAAAGTTTTTTAATTATTTTCCCCAATCTTTGTGATTTTTAGAGCATTCTTTTCCAATAATTTTCATCAAGAAACAACAATACCGAGATTTTTTCGAATAAGCTTTTTTTGCAAGAATTTGGAGCGTTTACTGAATTTCTATTAAAAACATACTAGAATGATTAACATATTAAATTCATAAAAATGTCCAAAATTCTCGAAATAATGAATTCATTAATAAATTCTACAAATATTTTTATTCAATTGACAACCCCTCCTAGCGGTGAATAGTAATCACTAAACAACTATTATGACTCGAGCGTGCGCAAAGATTTACACTGACAATTCCAGGGTACATGCATCCTGTGTAAAAATGGCGGGCAGCTTTGCAATAATTCAACTCTGCGGCCACACCTCGGCCACTTCCCGTCTCCAGCCTGCTACAGAGACTCGCGTAATGCCCAGGGCTTTCCGGTATAAACCTCCTCCCCCGCCACCTCTTTCTGTCTTTGTCTTTCCCGAATCACGGACACCAACGAAGCACGCACACACATTATAGTACATATTATCCTTCAGTGGTACAAGCTAAAATCCCCGTGCCCCCCCCCCCCCCAACCTGGAGGTATGGAGGACCAAAGCTAGGAGAAACGAAGAAAGGAGATCTGATATATCGGTCGCACACATTGCACTAGATGGAACGCAATATGTCCACCGAGAAAGGCAATAACCATTAGGTTTCCGAGAAAACTACCCCATTTCAAATGACACGAACGGTCGAATATCAGAAAATTTATATCTGGGTAACTGAGGATATGGCCCCCGCGGCTCTCAATTCCCTCTCCATTCGTGTGACGCTGTATACTCCATTCACCACCGAAACATAACCTCACCAGTGTCACCAACAATCAGCCATCTTGATGACTGTAATCCGAGAAGTAAGAACAAAAGAAGTGACAATACGAGAGAATGAAATTCGAAGATTATTATCCCGCAGATAATCAGAGTTTTCCGGAGCCAAAAGAACTGTTGGTGCACACCAGTGCCCCAGAAATTGCTTGCCTCCCCCCCTTTTCTCGTAAGGTTCCCATTATCACGCGCCATCTTGTTCAAATGGCTCCGTAAAATGTCGATGCGGGGAACCCCGGTATTACGCCCACTGGGGTCTCTTGCTGCGGTCAGCCGTCTCTCCCCCCACTCCACCACTCGGCGATCTCCTCCTGGTTAACCCCAAAAGTCTCCTTGAACATGGTCACAAGAAAAAAAAAACATGTGGAAACTGCACAATCGTACCCCTCCCGATATTGTGACCACGTATCAGCTACTTTTCCACTTTGGAGGCGACTATAGTTTTTCTCCTTGTTCCACATCCGCCGGAAAAGCACTTTGTCGTGCATTCGAGTGGATCGTCCCGATCCACAGCGACCCCTCCCGCCACTCCGGGAGACACAGCACCGGTTGGTCAAACGTCTTCGGGAGTTTTTATGGCTTCCCCTTGGCTTTCTACAACTGGCAATATTGCGGAGGTCTCCTACTACTTCTTGTGGATCGGGAGGGGGAAGCTTAATGGAACAACTTTGCCAAATGATACCATTTGTCTAATATGCTGGCGTGTAATATCTTTTTTTCCAAAATAGTAAAAATGTTTTTCTATTATTTTTGTGTGCCCGGCAATTGACGAGAATTATCTCCAAGACTGCCTGACGTGCGTTTCTAACCGCCAGAGTAAAATGGGGGATTTGAATTTTCGCGCGGAAAACGCTCCACCAATGGCAGTGATTGATGGGCTCGGAGAAGTATGATGACGTTATTTCTGGGAATAAGTAAATAAATTGAAGCCCAATGTTGCTAAGGATATCATTGGGGTTAAATTTGCAAATCATCGACTTCTCGCCTGCCACCCTCCTGCCAACGTTATAAACACTTCGATAAGAGAACAAAATATGAACTCCGTGTTATGCCCCAGCGACTCTCCCTCCCCAACCCCTCACTTTATTACACCTACCAATAAAAATAAACAGGCCAATGAAAAATAATCCACGATAATCGAGCGATAAACCTACCAGCATACTCCGTAAATCATCTTGCGGTGGGTTTGTCTCCTCTTCGAAGCTTCCCCCTAACTCAAGTGAATATACCAGCTCGATATATGTTAAAAGGGTGAGGGAGATACCCGTGGCGCGCATATTGAGACGTTGATTAGCGTATGGGTCGCATATATCAAGGGGCGGAGGGGGTATGGGTGTGTGCGGAGGGGCCAACAGCAGCACCACTGACGGTGGTACTACTGGCCATTGACGGGTGATGAAGGGGCCGGGGGCCCCTGCGGCGATCCGCTGCTGTGCCTGCGTCGCGCGTTATGCGGCCGTGCATCACGCGTACTGCTGGGACATGAGTGCCCGTACGCACGGACCACTCTCTTATTGCGCTTCTGGGTGGATATCCCGTAAAGCTTCAAGATTTCTCTCACCCCTGGTATGTGTGCCCAGCGCGCGCACACACACACATACACAGGGGCACACATGCCGCCTTGGAGGCATCATTAGCTCCGCATTGTATTGTACGACCGCAGAGGTAGCACGCTCGCGCGGTTTAAGGGGTTATACACTGTGCGACACCCGCTGCGCCATGAGATCCACGATAGAGTTAATGATCCTGGGATCACGACGGGTACCCAACAATAAGTCGCTTTATTTACTGCTCCACCTTTGGGCTGAGGATACACTCACCATCGGGGAGCAATGTCTTGCGGAGGAAAGTAGAATTTTTAAAGAACGTTCTCGTAAGCGCAACTGAAATAATTGATTTTACTTGCGGCCGGGTGAACGTTTCAACTGTATCTTAATAACAATTGCAATCCACGATCACATATTTAGACATTTTTTACTTGCGAATCCTCATCTGGATTGTTAAATTATGAAAAAGTATATTAAAATCAAAAATAAAAATGAGATATGAGAAAAAAATGGACATTTAAAATGGGATTTATCAGATTATTTCTGGTAATCGGATTTGGCCTCCCCTGGGCCAATCAGAGCTCGGTATTCAATAGCATGAAATACGTCCCCAATGAAATATCAGCGGTCATTTACCTCTCGCTTTTGATAATCTCCCTGTAGGTTTTGATAATTTATC
Organism: Psyttalia concolor; assembly: GCA_030522845.1. Lineage (NCBI taxonomy): Eukaryota > Metazoa > Arthropoda > Insecta > Hymenoptera > Braconidae > Psyttalia > Psyttalia concolor. Next base: position 60,943 of record JAPYZM010000570.1, on the reverse strand, counting down.
TCTAGCTCTGCAATTGTTTCTTTAACCCAATAACTGTCAAATCGTATTCTGCGGAGTGGAAAGAAGACACGAAGGATTACCGGAAATAGTCCATCGAATATCACTTGAGCTCCAAAATTAATCGGATATTTTCTTCATGTTTTCCTGCGTATCAACAATCGAGAGAACTTTTGGACAAAAATAAAAAATTTTAATATGCGAAAATTCTCTCTCTCGTCATTTTGAACACTTAAATGATAATCTATTATTTATCTATTTTTTTTTCTATTATTTATATATCATTGTATTCTTATTGGAACATCTAAGACGCAAAATAATTAATTATCAATATTCCCAGCTTTTATTTTTTATTCGAAAACAAAAAATTATTCCATTACGTAATTCCAACGAATAATTACTCCCCCAATTATATCAACCATTCAATACCCAAACAAATAATTGCCCAAAAAAACCACTCGGGAATAATCTTCAACCCCTCCTATCACCCTCACAATAAACACACAATTTGAAATCAATTTGTCCCCATCACGATCCACCTAAATTGGAGTCTGTCGCGCAGAATTAATTCCCCAAACTTTCCCACCTTTGCTCAGCGCCTTCGTTAAAGAGTTATTGCAATTGTATTCAGCAGGCGGAGATCAAGGGGGTTGGGCTCTGCCCATCTCTTGAAGTGGGCCCACTTGATGCTCGTCTCAGAATGAAAGAGAGAGCGAGAGAGAGGAAAAAAAATGGGGGGCGTGAACGTGATTAACGCGTTTCGGAGTAAGCCAAGAGGGAAAAGTGCTTCCGTATAAACCCGGGGGTTACTTCTACTTGTGGCTTCTGTCAAAAAGAGCGTGTTCAGCGGGCCCCACACCCCCCCCCCCCCCCCCCCGACGTTTTATTAATGACCGAGACACATTCCCTTTGACGTAGAGAGCGCGAGGGGGGGCAGAGAAGTCGCTACAGCAAATGGTGCGTTATATTTCTTTCGATAGAAGACGAGCGCTCAGCAGCTGTCCCTTCGATTAACAAGAGCGAAAAAAATAGTCTCTCCTTCGTCTCGCTCTCTGCCTCTCTCTCTTCCCCAAGGACTCGCTGTCAGGCCGACGAAACCTCGCCTGTTGCCTGAGAAATTAATATACCGGTACCCCTTTCTGAAAGAAGAGAAGATGTCAACCGTAAATCTCGATTAATTGCCCGGACTGACTCGTCCTCTTGTAAAAACAAATTCTTCACTCTCCGGCGTTTTGTCGTCAACATCGTACCCTCCCTCGTTTTCCTAACTATCCGTGTCCTTCGAGGGACGATTTAATAATCATGGGATTGAATGGAGAGTCGAGTAGACCGATGAATTTCCGATTTGGAATTTTCGGTGTCTCCGACTTCCTTCGACCCTACGGGAGAAAATTTATAGTGATTTTGACGTGATTAATGGAACGTCTGGCAGGAGACAGCTGGCTCGCCTTTAATATTGAGAGTTGCAATATTTTCTATATTTTTGTTTTCGAAACAAACTGAAAATTAAATAAATTAAATAATTAAAAATTGGCTGTATAAAATCAATTAAACATTATTAATTAATTGAATTAATTAATGATTATTAATTATGATTTTTTATTTAATTTAATACTGGAGGTAACAATTTTGACTACTTCTCTCTTAATTCGTTAATTTCCACTTCCACGACTGAATCATCTCGTTTATTGAAGAAACAACTTTATCTTTTCAATTAGAGCTCGTCAATCCATTTATAAGAAAACCAAAAAATTCATTGGATTTTCTGCGACAAATAAAAATCCCAGAAAATATCTCTATTAAAAGATGAAACGATGTCAAGTGAATTGTTATTGAACTCTTCCGTAATTCTGTAAAATATGAATGTTGCATAAATATATCGGTTAATTCTGGGTAAAATAAATATAATAAGAGGGTTTGGATGCCAGTATATGTGTTCAAGAGTGGTTGAAGAGGGGGAGGGGGTGGCGGAGGGGCCAAGAAAGGCGGCCAGGCAGATATTGAGCTCTATATTTCCATAAGCTGATATTTACGCGGCAATATACGCGGCCGTGCACGTTACTTTATGGGTCTCGTAAATATACCAGGGCCCCCGGGAATTGGCTGGCAAGGCAGCCGCGAGCGTCGCGCTCAAACTCCCCTCTCCCTCCCCATCCCACCACCACCCACCTTCCGTTCGCTCGTTCTCCTCCAGCATTTTCCTCTCCTCGTGTGTATGCCCTCTCACTTATACTCACATCGGATAGATTTTGCCTATATGCATTCTCTGTGGGATGCCCACACATAGACACACACACATAGATTTCAGCCGGATACAGAGGTATAAATCCACGCCAATTGTAAATAACGCGAGACATATGCTGATCTTCGGAAGCTTTGGTGAATTACGGGGTAAGTTGGGGGCTGGGGAGCTGCTCAAATTGTCTGTGGGATTGGTGTGGAAAAATTGGGGGGATTTTTTTGAATGTGACCGAGGTAAAGGGAGAAAAACAGTTTGTTTAGACTGTTTGGGAAGAGCCGGGACGCAATGGAATGAAATGTGGCGACGAGCTCGAGGCGCTCGTGACCATTTTCGAATAAAAAAAATTCAGAATCCACTAAAATTTTTGGCAAATTAATCCCTCGCACTCGTCACTTTCCGCGTAATTTTTTTGTGATATGATAAAACACCCATTCTCATCGCGGATTCGATAACATATTTCCTGATGATTGTAGATTGTGGCCGGCGAACTGCGGGCGAGACGAAAAATTCGTACACACTATTTTTCATTCAATAAATCGCGACAAAACTCCAGTTATAGGAGAGACGAGTCCCGGAACTCTGAAGCCAACCGCCATTTTGTCATTGCCACCGAGTGCAATTAATTCTACGACACGCCTTTCTCCTTTCACACCCGCCGATAAATTGGCTGAGGTATAGGTCAACCGAATTGGCGGGAGAATTTTGCGATTCCATTGGTCACGCGGAAATTACCCCTGAGGGATTGGTAATCTGAAGGTTGTGGGTTCGAGTCCCCCCCATGCGTTGCTGAATCACCCACACTCACTCTATCGCCCTCATCACTATCCAAAACATGATAAAGCTCATTCCTCGTGATAAATTGAAAATTCTGGAAGCCATCCAATTCTAAACGCACCTCATCGCCCTCACACTATCTGAACTAAACGCCCAATAGTCAATAAAATACTCACCAATTCCCCTGGAGAATTCATCTCAACTGCAGAAGCACCTCCAGAACGAAGATAAATTGTTTTCTCATGTTCGTGGTTTATTTTTTATGATTTTCTCCAAGTGTTCACTTAATGGGTTATTTATATTCATAACTGTCGTGGGGGGGGGGACCTGAGAGTGGACGGGGAGGGGAGGGGTAGAGAGGGGGGGGGTGGCAGTACGAGATGAAACGAATGCGGGAGAGACTCTCTTTCGGCTGAGGCGGGACTGTAGAGCGGAGGAACAGCGGAACGAGCCCTCCACTCATAAAAAGCTTCAGCTCGATAATTCTACTGGTGCGAAACTGCCAGATTCAGAAGACCATATAATAGGACCTCAGTGAAATATCGAGGTTTTTTTTAGTTTTCAAAAAGGAACAGATATTCACCGGGGAATTGTTTTCTCCCGTCACCCTTTTTTTTTTTGGCGAACGGTTTTTTTTTTCACTTCACTATCCAATTACAAGCGATGCACGAGGTTATTGAGTTCGGCGTGGCAGTAAAAGGACTGAGATCGTGTTTCACAAAGCGCGGATATTCCAAAACCGGAATTAATTTTCCTTGGAGTGTCAAATGACTGGGGAGATTGCAAATATTTCAACGATGAACGAGAGACGAGTGAGACACGGCGGAGGATCATGTAAAATAGTTGATTTATTTGAGGGCAGAGAGACATAGGACCTCTGTCGTTACGTTTTTTTGTTGTAAATCGCTTTTAGCACTCCAAATCCATTTAAAATTCAGGTGTTCCAGATTTCTATATAAAAAATTAAAGACCATAGTTTTGATAAGTGACGTATCAAGGCGGGGAAAATTTGAGTTGAGCTAGAAACAAGGGGGGTACTGAGACATGAAGGGAAGAGACAACAGTTTCGACAGCCCCAGTGACGGAGGACCCACAACACGGACCTCACAGGGCGAATGGACAGGGTCGGAGGACAATGAGGCATTCGGACCTTGACCTGCGAACCGGGCACACGTTTTGACCACCTGCAATTATTATTTCCTTCCGCATAATTCTTGTCTCGTAACTTTAACTTGTGTCATAATAAGGTATTAAAGATTATTAAATCTACTCACATTTGATGAACTCGTGAGAACTCATTACTACAGTATTTTTCCAAAAATGTCCTCCGAGGCTGCCAATACCTCTAAACATTGGCGACCTTGTACTATTGAGTTTTTATAAAATAAAAAAGAGGTAAATTTCTACCCAAAAATATTTTCCCTTTATTTACCCGATAAAATAAATTAAAAATCGCGAGAAATCAATGGAGATCTGTGACCAATTGATGTCCCATCACGTCCGAGAGGCCTCCCCCGCCCTCAAAATAACTCCTCATGATCAGAAGCTTCTCCAGGCCCTCGTCAAGTGAATTATACCACATCTTACCTCCCAGTCGACACTCTCATACACTTGTAGTCCTCCACACGAGGGGTAAAAACCGGGCGCAGCTGCTTGTAATAATTTCATCGGATATATTCTCAAAACGTAGCAATAACTGTCAAGTAGGTACATTTTGAAAAGCCTGATATAGGGGATACGCCTGTCCAGTGTATTTCGTTCCGGAAATCTCTAGTCCGTTGTATACGATTCAACTGCTACGAGACGTATATATAAATCCACCTCAGAAATAGCTATCAATTATGGCCAAACATTTCGCATGCGCGATGATGGGCGAAGGAATGAAACAGTGATTTAACACAAATGTTGATGAAAGTCACTTGACGCACGTTAATGTCATAGACTAATAAGTGATGATTGTATTTATAGTATCACTCCATAACTCATGTTTTGAAATTTTAAACAGCCCCGGCTTCTCTGAACTTTATCAAGTCACTGATGGATCGTTTGTTGCAGACAATGTACAGATGTTTGGGTGCAGCCAGACGAGAATGATTACATCTGAGGGAACGTCCAGAAGCATCAGCGGTCATTCGCAGAGGCCTCCAACAAAACGTTTATCTCTCCTCCGGGCTTTTCACGTTAACTCAACAACTTGGACGTGACTCTCGAAGTTGTAATTAACTCTTGATATTCATCGGCGGTGATGAATGATTTTTGGGGGGAGGAAGGGAGAGAGGGGAGTGGCGATTTTATCGATTCCAAGCCTGAGAGTTCGATGACGTAGACTTGAGACAACTCCACGAGTCGTTGAGTGGACAGAAGAAAAATAAGTTTGAAATGAGGAAAACATTTTTGGCACTGATAATCTTTTTTTTATATCGTCTTTAAACTTCGTTGGACATGGGTCATGGGAACATTAATCGCTTGTGTAACTGATTACTCGATTTAGTCGACTCTAAAGATCTAACTAGTGCTACAAATTTTTGGATTTTTTTTTACGATTTTCGCTTCCGAATGAGCGCATTCTAATCGTGCAAATTTATTTATTTTTTTTTATTTTTTTTCCCGACGCATATTGTCAATTTATTTGCAAACAAACTATACGCATTCACAGCCAATGCGACTATCCATACTTGTTTGGTATTCAATAAGACCTCTCGTAAAAAAAATTATATATGATTTGGAGTCACTCGACTTATTCTGACTATTAACAATTAGCTCCAATTGAAACATGAAAATTGAGGGCAGATTTAATTTAATTTTTATATTCTTCGCCTTTGGATTTCCGACTTGCAAAACAAATTGCAAAAAAATTCCCAGAATTTTGCTGTATTGCATTTAGTACTTAGACAAGTGATGAAACCGTCATTAATCAGACAAACGAAAAGAGAAGAGGCAAAAACCAGGTGAAACAAATATTTTTCAAAGGCTCAATTTTCCAGCCATTCTCCGAATACAACACTTGACAGTGGAGAACAAGAGTAATAAGTGCACGAGTGCACGGTATAACGACGTGTCACCGGATCTACGAGACTGTTTGTTGGCAGTAGACAAAAATAGGCCTCACTCTGCACTCGCTTCATCACTCACCAGCTCAACCGTCGTACACCCGACGACGGCTGCTGTAAACCTCTGCCACTTCTTTTAGTTGGTAAGATTGGATGGCATCCGTTTGGTGTAAAAGCCAAAACCCATTCGCCACTGGGGTATAGCCCATAAGACACGAGACTCACGCTCACGCCAGATTAGCCTCAACTGTTGTGGATGTTGCGTCAAGTTTACGGTGATACTGGGGTAGACACGAGTGTCGACATTTTCCTTAGTCACTTTTATCACTTTATTTTGTGCCAGGGAATTTTTTATTTTTTTTTATTTTCCGTTGCTTTTAGTTTTATGTTTATGAGATGGGTGGAGTGATTGACGATGGTTTAAGCTGGGAGTAATGGAACGGGATACGACGGAGGGATTTATTGAGGCATCCGAAATTGAGGAATTTAGAAATTTATTTTATGGGGTATTTTTGGGGAATTTGATGGAAAAATTCGAAAAGTTTGTCAATAAATCCTCGACTAAATTCACAAAATTGCCCCAACATTGTCTCCAAATATATTTTTAGAAATTCAAAATATTTGATTTTTAATTACATAAATTTTTAAATGATCAAGTTTACTCATCTTCCCCAACAAAACCACTCAATCATGCCAATGATCACCGGACGGATGATCAATCAATTTTCATTGATTGAATGCCATCCGTCGAGTTGATAAATTTTTGTTCCCCTCCACTTCTGCCCCTCATCCACATACAAACATCCAGCACTCGGTTATACACTGGTCTGGGATAACGTCGTGGCATGCAGATTACTCACCAGCAGAGCTGTCACTCGGGACGCGCATCAATCTATCAAGTCCCGCCGAAACATGTCGCGGCGAAAAGACGAATTTCTACGGCGATAGGTCATCTGGCTCGACGCCAAATAGCACTGGGTGACTTTTTAATACAACACGCGACAGTTATTCCAACATTCAGATCCCTTCAGCTCCCATTCAAGCATTTTATTTTTATAAATAGATGATTTGAACTCATTGGGCGGGTTTACTGGTACAGAATGGATTGATCGGTGTTGCATAAATCAATTTGTTTCGAGTGCTGACCTACTCGGATTTTTATACTGCAATGAATGTTTTTTTAAGCCGGGTCTGTCTGGAGTTTGCCGTTATCATCCTATCGAGCAGGATTTGCACTTAAATTTCGGCTTCCTAATTGAATTTCGTTATTTTAACGGTTAATCAGAATTAGCGCGAATTGAGATCAATTGTCGGTTTCGTCTCAACTGACTCGTCAGAATTTTAATTATTGATTAAATGAATAAATTGTCTATTTTCAGTAAATTTAATCTCCATAATTTGAGAGGACGTCGATAAATCTCCGTCGGCAGAGGAAAGTGTCTGCTTCATTTGCAGAATTCTTCAAATTTTTATCGCCTACCGAAATTATGAATGCGCGGAATAAAATATCGCGAATTGAATATGTAATTACTGACAAACGTTTGAAGATAATTCTTAACTGTCATATCAAAACTGATTCGCGTCAAAGGCTGTCTGGACACGGATTTCACAAAATTTCGTGACGATGATCTCGAGACAATTAATCTCACAGATTCCGAGTTAATAAATTATATCTTCGAATTAAATCCTCGTTATTTAAGTAGAAATCCATAAATCACTTTGGGCATATAAAACCTGAAGTGCCCCTTCGCGATTCCATAAATTCCCATACGAGTCTGCGTAATAAATTATAACAAAATAAATATGCAATTATTCGTATCGTATTAAGAATCAATTCCTCAGTTTCATCAATAAAATATAAATGGGGCCTGAAACGATTGGATATTCATTAAAAAAGAAATTGCCACTCTCCACAACGATCATTATTTGTAATACGAATAAATTATCAACGTCCTCCCATTAAAAACATTACAACACACCCGAAATCAATAAATCTCCATCGACAGTTCAAACTCTCCACTTCAACTTCATAAAATCCATAAATTTTCAAAACCCGCCTGAAATTATGAAAATGAGTGATAAATTATTTCGAATTAAACAGTAATTATCCAAATCAAATATGGTTCACAAAAATTTATTAGTCTCGTTAATAAAATTTCATTATAACTTGAAATAATTGTGTTGTCATCGTGATATATATCCCAGTCCAGCTATTACCCACAGCTAACAAGAATATAAATAAACAAACTGGGTTTTGAATGTAATACTTTTTTTTTTATTGCTGAGTGAAGTATAAATCACCAGTGTCAAATGCATGGTAAAACCTGCCGACCTTTTCCACGGTTGCAATCAGTTTGAAAACAACGAGTCAATGGTTTTCACCGCTGGCAATGGTGATATTTTATCGTGTTAAGAGAAACACAAGTGCAATTGCATACTTAATTATCGTGGATGATAGCGCCCTTTCTACCACCTCACGAATCGAGTCTTCAACAGCTCTCACTAGAGACATAAATTATAGTCGCACGGTTGTTGAATAAAGTATCCACTCGAATGTCCTTTTCTCACTGTCAACTTCTGTCTCACTTCTCGTTTCATTCAAACGAGCTGCATTATTCCCACATAATGCAACTAGGAATAATTGCTCTCTCGGCCGGGAACCAAGCGTCGAGGAATAATGAATATCAGTGACAGCGGGGAATAAATGAATTTTATGAAATATTTATAGTATCGAAATAGAATATTTTGTCGGGAGTGAGATGACATTTTTGCGAGTGTAAAGTCGGCGGCCCAAGCGGAAGTCAATCGCACGAGCTCAAAATTCCCGTGGCACGTGTGTCCAATGTCCATCTATAGTTTTTGTCAATATTTCTACGCTCAGCGAGTGGGGAACTGGGTGTATTTTTAATTGCACGTGATTTTTATGAAGACGTGATTTTTACGGATACAGAATTTGTATCGATTAATTCATTTCTAATCCACTAGTGAAATCCTCTGTTTTCAGGTAATAAGGATTTTTTTTGCAGGTGATATATAACTTTTTTTATGTTGAACATTCATTGTATATCTGAGCTTATTGCGATTGCAATTTACTGTCTTGACTATTTTTCTTTTACGAAACTATCATCTTCGGTGGTATAGTGGTAAGAATTTCCGCCTGTCACGCGGACGACCGGGGTTCGATTCCCCGCCGGAGAGATTTTTTTTTCTATCAAGTTGATCATTACAAAGGCAACTCTTTTGGAACCAATAACAAATTTTTTTAAAAACTTGTTCGGCCAACTTATTTTCTACTAACGAATGCCGTTCAGAATCAGTTATATATATGAAACACTATAAGGGACAGCCGCTCTCGCACACAAAAATTGGAAAAAATTTGCAAAAATTCCAGGAGAAACCTTCAGATGATAAAAATAGAATAACACCAGCTGGGACTAATATAACTGCCACGAAAAATTTTCATAGATCCTCAAAAACTCGAGGTGAGACTGGCCGGCAGGCGACCATATTGTTTGCTCCACCGCAGTGAGTGGAAAAATTTACCAGCGCCATCTCTTGAAATATAGATGCACTCCATGGATAAAATCAATCCCATAGAATTGATAATGCCTAATAATCAAAACTGAATCTTAAAAAATCCATTCGAATAATCCCCCAATAATCCCTTCCAATTATTAACCGATCACCACCAATTCCACTGGATAAAATTCACCTCCGAAAATCCTCCCGATCAATCTCCTCGATTTTCCCAGGTTTACTTCGTATTATAATTTTAGTTGAACTCCCATCATCGATCAAAATCACTCACTGCACCCATTCCGTCGATTGTTTAATCTGCAAGCGGCCCATAACGTTACATTTTATTTCATTCCACTATTTACCCTTCAATTTTTCACCGTATCACAGGTTTTCATATTCAATTGCTAACGATTCAATTTGAAACGATTCATTCGTTATCCCGCGGCCCGCATAGATCGTTATCCATTTATCTATGACAATTAACTTTATCCCTACCCTTTCCCCCAGGGGGTACATTCATCCAGCGGCTGCTATAATAATCGGAATAAATCCAGAAAAATGATTCCACCGCTGACTATTACCGATGAATATTTTACTTCCCCTCAACTGACCTGGAAAATTGCCGATGAAAATTCAGTAATTTCTGCCTGATGAGCAATATTTATTTAGAATGCAGCGCAAATTTTCTGTTTTTTCCCTGAAATTTTTCAACGAACGAGTTGTTAACAACCGATGGAACATAAAACCCAACCGCACACAGTGACAAAACTCAGCATACGTTTTATTTCGCGTTACGTCCTATGTATGTACATTGGATCTCGTTAATAAATAACCGCATTATGCAAATGGCCAATTTGTCTCTCCAGCGATGGTGCCAGGGCATGTCTGGAGTGCGAGGGGGAGAGAGAGAGAGAGAGAGCCCGGGCATACATACCCTGTAAATGTGGTAGCTCTCGTGCATTTAAAATTACCATGATGAATGACATGTGTTTCGACATGTAAAGAGTTGAATACACTTATACCTGTTGTTTATCATACGTGTCATCATTTTTTTTCCTAGAAATTGCAGTTGCGAGGTACAATGCGAGTGCAACTTCCAAGGGGGGAGTTAATAGTTATGGGCGGAAAATGTCGAATGTATTAATATTCAAATTGACTTCTTTTGCCAGTAACAAGAACTTTTTTTTTACTCTCATGAAGTTTTTTGTTATAGAAGAAATATTTTGATTTAGAATGCTGTTTCTCCTAAAGTCTAATTTTCATGAATAGAAAAAAATAGGATTTCATGTTGAAGATAATATGCGCTTGAAAATCTACTTCTCCAGTCCTGGAAATTGAGAGTACTATTATTATTTGATTGTCAATTTTCCACGCGAAAAAATTGGGGATTTCTTACCACTGACGACTTACCAACGTCTCCAGTCACCGGGATTACGTTGACGTCGACATTTATCCCAGGTCTTTTCGTGCTTGGCGCATATAAATACCACCTAGCGCTGTTGGTGTCAAGCAGCCTCGTAAAACGGGGAAGCGAGCAGAAAAAAAATCAATACGCGGTATCGCGGTTGACCTTCCATGAGCCGCTAGTATTCATGCGAAAGAAAAATTAAATTCGCGATCGTCTCTCCAGTCTGCCACATCAACCGCGTACTTGGCGCTAGCTCCAATATTCTGAACGCGTGGCGTTTCCCCTCCTCCCTTACAAGATTCAACTCAATTGGATGGAAGAACTCAACGTGACTAATAAAAATTACATATTTAATCGTCAGAAGAAGTTAGCGGTTTGAGTTTGCTTCCTTAGTCAAACTTTATGATTGCAATCTAAAAAGTGGGGAGAATTCGAGGAATTAATTTCTTATTCCCTACAAAATCACCCTTCATATAGGAAATAATCAGTGCGACATAATTTTTTCGAACACGATTTATGTGCAATTCTCGTATACGACTTCAACCGTCCCCAGATTGGCCGACTTACCCTACACCTCGAAGTGCGTACTTGGCACAACCTCGACCGCGCTCCGCCGAAAGGCCTAGCGCCGAGTATTGGCCGTGTCCCCTGCGGTCTCCACACGCACATGCTCTCGTGCACGTGTGGGCCACCTCAAAAAAATAACCGTTAGTAATGTTGCACAGTAGGCAACGCGGAAGGAAGGAAAGAGAGCAGGAAAGTAGAGGAAACCGGGCAGGAAAACCAGGCAAAGATGACTGCTCAGTTGAGTAATGGATCAATTTATTTGCCAGTGAGGTAGGTGAACACGGCTGGTTGAAAAAAAAAGCTCGGAGGACGACTGGAGGGGTTATACGCGTATAACAGTCGAGAGAGAAATGGCTGGTGCCTCCTTTCACCCCTCCCCCCTCGGGTACCAACCAAGAAAGATGTGCTACGGGATGCGCACGGCTCGCGCCGCCAGCCAGACGATTTCACTTCTGCGAGACTCTTTCTCTGGGTTATAACTCCAACTCTGTCCTACACGACTTTCGACCCTCTTTTCCAAGCATCTTCCTCTTCATGTTTTCTCCCACCCCCTTTACCCCCTTCAACCCCTGCCAGGCCCCCTCCCCCCTCGCCCCACACCCCGGTCGCCCCTCTTCCCCGTGGGCTCCTTTTTCTTTACTCGAATGGCCCCCTCAACTCACCCAGACACTTCTTCGCGCGCGTGAAAGTAGAAGAGATCGTATTTATTTCTTCACCCTGTGCCAGCGAGAATGGATGGCAAGCCCTGGGTGATCTATGTCCCCGGGGCGAAGACACATCTCATTTACTCGCTCGGGCATAATTCCTTAACACTTTTTTCTTACTCCATTTTCAACGGTTTTTTAACGCTTTTTTTTCCACTGCGATGTGTGGAGGGGGGAGTCATATATCACCGGTTCCAGAAGGATCTCCAGTACGGGTGGGGAGGGGGTGAGGGAGGGCGGGATTTTTTTTTTCATTGGGAGTTGATAATACGACAGGTCGAAGCGCACTTAATCCGCAGGTTTAGAAATACAGGAGGTTTATTATGTCTTGCGTGAGCAATTGGAGTTTTATGGGTCGTCGGGAGGGGGAGGTTTTAATAACAATGATGAGGGAATTCAAGTGTCGTGTGACACGCGAACTCAAATATGAGGGATAGGGGTATGTTATTTTTTTGTTGGTTTGGTTGATTGGGCATGTTACATTATGTGTTGGTTTTTATTTTTTATATTAGATAAGTCCTCAGGAATACCTCAAGAATCAATGTCAAGTTTTCTTGTTCATTAATACTGCGATTTTTTTTTAAATGATGACTATAAAGCGGGGAACATTTGAGTTGAGCTGGAAACAAGGGGGGTACTGAGACAGTAAGGGAAGAGACAATAGTTTCGACATCCCCTAGTGACGGAGGAACCACAACACGGACCGCACAGGGTGAATGGACAGGGTCGGAGGACAATCAGGCATTCGGGCCTTGACCTGCGAATCGGGCACACTTCTTTGGTCACCTTCAATTATTATTTACTTCCGCATAATTCTTGTCGCGTGATTTTAACTTGCGTAATCATAAGGTATTAAAGATTATTAAATCAACTCACATTTCATGGACTCGTGAAAATTCATTACTACAGTAATTCTGATATTTTTTTAGTAATTCCCACGAGGACTTTGACTCATCGTAAGTTATTCGGAAATCTCATTGCAGGTGGGACTTAAAAACTCGTCAAAACACGTCTTTAAAAAATCATCTGTCGCATTTTTCTGTCACGATCCCATCTGTGCCCTTATGATCCTCGCCAATCAAAGAAAACGTCCCATCGAATGAAGTTCTCACATTTTTATCCATCCCGAGGGAGGCTCCACCTTTTTTTCCCTTCTTGCGGCGCGCCCCCCCCCCCCCCCCCCCCCCCTTATTGGTGTAACACGAGACAGTGGCATCCCTCGAAACGATTTGTAATTCTGTAGCTACTGAGGATTTATGTGACCCCAGTGCTCCTACCCACTTCTCTAATTCGGATTAACACCGTTCTCTCTCTCGCACGGGTCTCTTATGTATCGGCACGTAAAATCCCAAACTACCACGGGAAGCCATAAATCGCATCGCCCCGGGTTAGAAAAAAAAAATATATATATATAGAGACCCATAATTTTATCCTCCTCTCTTTATTTTTCCTCCTTCTACTGCACATCGTGTCCCTCATATTTTCGTTTAAATTCCCCGAAGTTACATTGACACTGTCGATCTGCTGTCACGATAATGCTGTGCCGAGTAAGTCGATCCTAATTTATTAACAACGAACGGACAAATTAACGCAACTCGTGTTACGTTAAGGGGGAGGAGAAGCATAATAAAAGCCATGAAAAATGTGTTTGAATTAATTTGCCCATTGCGTCAGATATTGTGAGAAAAAATTTCAGTGAACAAAATTACGATATTAAACGCATTTTATGGTTTACGAAAAAAGGGCGGCCCGTTAGTTGGTAAGCGGCTTGCGCCTACGTTACGCCAACCTTGTGCCAACATTCAGCCAACCTTACCAGGAATCATTGGTATTATGTAAGTTTTTTTTTCCCGTAGAAAAACAAGATTCGCGAAATTTATGTCTAGAAATTTTAATAAAATTCGATGCAATTTCATTTCGCCATTCCGTAAGATAAATAAAATTCCGGAGATTTTAATTTCTTTACATATATTGCATTTCAATATTTTTTATAGAAACCTTGACGTTAATTATCCGAAAAAGAAAATTACAACTGCGAAATTTCGAAAAAAAATATCTCAACTGAAAAACTTGTACAACTTTTTTTTTCCCAGTTTCAATTCCCCTGGGTTCATATCAATACTGTCGATCTACTGTCATGATAAGCCCCAGGTAAGTCGATCCTAATTTATTAACAACGAACGTACAAATTAACGCAACTCGTGTTACGTAAGGGCAAGGGGGCATCATAAAAGGAATAAAAAATATTTTTGGATTAACTCGCCTCTCACGTCGCGCATTTTGCACTGAACCATAAATTCCCATCGATTTACGATTTTAGTGGTGAGCAAAAAAAAATTTACAACATAACGCGATATTTATGGCCATCTCGGTCAGTTACACAAACAGCAAATTGAACGGTCTTTTTTCCCTGTATGAGTGCCACATGCACTGGGGAGAGAGAGGGAGGGAGATGGGTTGGACGCGAAATGGCGTGTCGACCCGGCCAGATTTTAATTATCGATATCGATTTATTGGCGATATATAATAATGCCCACTACGTGCTACCGCACGTACCAATGTTTATTCACAACCAATGCGAATTGGGATGGCAAATCCCCTCCCTCCACGGCAGTAACGGGAACCGTCAAACAATTTGTCGAGTTGAGAATATCGGACAATTAATTTTCAATAGTTCATTTTTTTGGTTTACAATGTCGTAACCGAAAACAATGATTGAATGTTTTTTTAGAGCCTACATACAATGAATGAAGATTATTTTTTCTTACATTTTGTAAACCTAAGGAGAATTTTATTTGCTATGAATTTTTTTACGGTTTTGGTGAACAGATTTGAAAAAATGAAGAAAAAGCGCATTCAGGAGTTTTTATTTAAAACATCTTGACCCCACAATTTTACCACAAAAATAAAATTCTCAATATTTCATTCTTGGTTATTATTATTTTATTATTCCCATTGAAATTCTGGGGAAAAAACAACAGAAACATAAAAGAACATTGTCGGAAATTGATTTCTGTCATGCCTCCCTAATTTCCAACGAAAAAATCCAATTTCCATTATTCCACTTTTCAAGAGCCTTGTTTTCCGAGAACATCTTGAAATTTCCTTCCCACCTCTCTCCTCCACATTATCGCAATTTCAATTGACGTCAGAACAAGTTTACTCGCTGAAGGCTACCCCAAAAAAAACCCTCGAAAAACCCGAAACGCCGACTCCTTCGGATGGGATCGTTGAGTTTTTGTTGATGAAACGTGAAGCAACATGTTATATACACGGTAGCCAGTATTACTTGATGTTACGATCAACGCACATGTTGGTGGCGAAGCGGCTGGCGGGGCGGCGGAGGGGTTGGGTGAGTGGGTGGCGGGGAGAGAGGACCAGAGAGCGAAGCTGTCAGCCCGCCGCCGCGCTGTCAGTCTCCTGTCTGGTTGCTGTCCGTCTGTCATTCACTCACTTGGCTCCGGTATACGCGAGACTCATTTCGACCCCATCCCCCAAAGCTTTCACTGCCTCTCTCTCACCCCCCCCCCTCCCCCCGCCCCTCTCCGCGCCGCTCTCCGTTCGCCCCTTACCACCTTCCCCTTAATCTCTTTTTCCCTCTTTCGCTGTTCGAACTTGTTAGCATTGCGATATTCTGCGACAGCCGCATCTGTCCCGAAAATAAATGCTTCCGATCATTTTCCTTTTTTTTTTTGTGGTAATTGAGTTTTTGTGAATAGCCAAGTACTTTGAGATTTTTTGGGAGAGAAATTATGGGGATTTTTAAAATACAGTACAAATATTTTTGAACGCCATATGGAGTTGAGTTTTTGAAAGGACATCCATTTTATAATAATAAAATTCAATCTTGCTCACCAAACGGTTTGCTAGAGCAAAATCAAATGAATAAATCGATCATTTCCCTTTTTTTTTTTGATGATAATGGAGTTTTTGTGAATAGCCAAGTACTTTGGGATTTTTTTTCGGAGAGAAATTATGGGGATTTTTAAAATGCAGTACAAATATTTTTGAACGCCATATGGAGTTTAGTTTTTGAAAGGACATCGATTTCAATATAATAATATTCAAGCTCGCTCACCAAAATGTTTGCCAAAGCAAAATCAAATAAACAAATCGATCATTTGCCATTTTTTCGTAATAATTGAGTTTTTTAGAATATTCAAGTTCTTGGAAAATTATTTTTGAGAGAAATTCTGGAGATTTTTCGAATAGTAAAAACAGTAAAAATGTTTTAGAGCGCAACATAAATTGTCGTTTTTGGAAGGACGTCAATGAAAAAAAAAAAATTAAATGCCCTCTCCCCACTCTCTACTAACGCCCAATCAAACCACCAAAATAGAAAACAAAATAAACAATCCAGAATTTCCGCGCTGTGCTCACATATATCACCAGCTCTTCACCAACTACCTCATCCTTCCCATATCCTCCAGACACCCTAGAAACAAGTGCAAAAGTTAGTGCTCCCATCCTGCGGCAGGTGAGCGCAGCGAAAAAAAAGAAGCGGCCTAAACCTGGTAAAGAAAAAAAAAGAAGCGAAGAAATCCGCCGAGAAAAATAAAAAAAACTAAAGTAACTCCAACGGAGGTTACCATTATATCTTACAGCCTTGAATTAAAATGCCCTGTAATGACACGGCCAGGCTGACTGTATAATTTATGTCCATAAAAATAAAATCATAATTACAGGGGCGAGGACTGCGAAAAGACGGTAATAACACGGCTGCCGTTGGGTTATGGTGTGGCTGTGTGTTGGTTGCGTGCCCCAACATGGGGCTTTTTTTTTTTAAACTATATACCATTGAGGGGGCGCGCGATTACAAACGAGAGAAGAAGAAGAAGCGGACCCGACAGTTTTGTGCACACGGGATGTGGTTGAAGTCAATCATCAAATAAGAAAGCATCGTAAAAGGCTCCTTTTGGTGGAAGAAAAATGAATCCTTCTGTGTCTTTACCTCGCTACATTCTGTGCATTCTTTTTTTTCCCCTCTTTGCTTGTTTGAACTCCTCTACCTCGAGCAGTCGTTTTTCCACCGCAAACGAGAACGAGGCACGTTCCTTTAATGTCCAACGTGTCAGGGAAAGGAAAAATACATCCATAAATTTATGGCCTTGTACGGAAGGAGGCAAAACAATTTGTTTCCTCTCTTCAAGTGCAAGTCAATGGCTGTCTTTTTGTTCTGCTTTGCTGGAAGGGGGAGGGGGGAGAAGGTAACGATGGTAAGAAAAGTCCGGGAAATGTGGTTTTGTCTGTATGAAAATTACTGGTTTTCTGTTCTTGAATCAATTGATGCTGGAAAATTGAAGTGAGAGATTTTTTATTTTTTTAATGGAGAGGTTCTTATTCTAGTACATTATAAGTAATTGTTCACTGAATAGAGTTTATAGCACCAAAAACATTGCGATATTTTTAATGTTATAAATGTTGTAAAGAAATGGGAGTTAAGAAAATCTGGAATAGGGGTATTGCTGTTTTTACAGAAACGCGATCAAATATGGAATTTAAAAATTATTTTTGACGATTTCTCGAGCACTCATGGGAGACGGCGGACTGAGGGTAAGTCCACTCGACTCCTGAGAAAATTTTAGTTACCTTTGCAAGCCCTCCAAGGTGGCCAGCGTCCATTTCCGGCACTTGTGAATCCGCGAGACCGAAAATAAGATCCCGAGGCACTTTTTCTGGCGGCAGGCTCAGACCGAAAAGTCGATTTTTTAGGACCTTTCGAGAACTATGGAAGATAGCTGATCAAGGGTAAACCCAGTCGATGCCTGAGGAAATTTTAGTACGCTTTACGATCCTCTGGAGCCTTCCAAAGTCTCTTTCCGGTACTAATTAATCCGCTGGAGCAAAATATTATATTCCTCACCTAGGGAGGAAAAATAGAAAAGTCGTTCCCACGCGCAAAATACGAGCCGAAGCCGAGGATTATAAGGACGTGGGAAATGCTCGTCTGATTCGCCTCCCGAGGGTTGACTGCGATTTTTCTGTCAGAATGGAGGAAAGCGAGCGAGGTTAGAAAGATCATCTTTTGTCCATCTAGGCACGAAATAAAGTCCGGAGGATCTTTCAATGGTTTCCTGGCGCGTCACGAGAATAGGAAACGCCATTTAAACTCCCTTCTTCGATGTAAAAGTATGGAAATTTTAATTTTTCTTTAGAAAAGTTCCAAGTCAAGTTCGACACTCGTTATGGTTCAATCAGCATAACTTTAACATCAAGCGAAGGAGTGGGGGTAACGCGATCATACACAAAATGGAGGTGGTGGGAGTAGTAATAAGTTTTTCTTTCGTTTTTAGGAGTGGGGACACGGTTACCAATGGCAATTACGTGGAGTGGGGGTACCTAGCGATGTAAAAAGTTTTCTGCCTCCTCAGACCGAAAGTGAGCATTCTAACCTCGCTTCGCTCGGTTAAAAACGCTCACTTTCATCCATTTCGGCAGAAAAATCGTATTCAACCCTCGGGAGGAACATCAGACAATCATTCCACACGTGCTTAAAACCCTCGCCTTCGGCTCGGGTCGTAATTTTGCGCTTGAGGACGACTTGCCTTCTTTTCCTCCCTAGATGAGAAATATATATGCTGACTTCAGTTTAACATGAGATGCTACCCCCACTCCTCCGTTTGGTGTCAAAAGTTGTGCTGACTCAACCATATGAGAGAGACGATCGTTCCAAGGAGACATCCTTTTTTCATTTCTTCGTATTCGAATTTAAGGCTATAGTATTTTGGCCATTGGAGCCGATACCTGGAGTCGAACCTCCCATCGCCTGGTTTAAAATTGCCCTGAGGATTGGCCAATCCCATAATTGGACGTAAATTATCGAGCCAATTCCACAATTAAAACTTCACTCAGTTGAGATGAATATGACATTATTTGACACAAGTGAATCTGTCGTCTTGACAGGGGCAGATGAATATACTCCCAGCGAAATGGATTTAATATATATATTATACTGTGCATTGTGAATGTAATGTATATAGTATAACGAGTGGAAACGTGCAGGGCAAATGCGAGGAGATCGCTGGGGTTGATGAATGCCCCCATTACACGAACACCGCTAGTTACTTCGCTCCGAGATAAACTGCCATCATTACTCACATTCTGGCGTGACCTTATTTCCTTTTGTCGGCCTCTTCGTTACTTATTAAACTAATGCGAATTAATAACAGCTACAGTCAATCAATTCAAATGCTGGCGGTTCCGGGGGAGTGGGAATTTAATGAGGATTTTTTGCACTTCTTTTTTGAAATTTCGGGGATTCATTTTTATAAGGGGATAATTAGGAAGTATTTTAGGATACTCGACGCGTAATTTAGTGGAATCAATTTCGTTGGGTAATTTATTTCTTTGAGGATGTAAGAGGGGTTTTTTCCTGAAAATTGTTTCACATTAAACAATTTGCAGTGAAAAATATTTCTGTAGGAAATAATGATTTAAATATTATTTTCGCTTCACCTCCTCTTTTCCATTGCCAATTTTATATATTTTTTCATTAATTTTTTCATTAAAAAATAAATTAAATAGTAATAGTATCGGGGCACATTGAGGGGATATAAAAAAAAGAATTAAATGAAGAATTTAATGGAAACCAGTTTCAAAATTTCTATTTGTCAAATGGAAAGAAAATTTTCTTGGGTTAAAAAATTGCAAACATGATTTTTATTTCAATCTACTCGTGTTCGTAAAACGAAAGCCATATCTTCTTCATTGGATATTTTAAAATATCAATGAATATAAATTAAATATCCTTTTTGGTCCATCCCTCCGATTTTTTATTACGTTCTCCATTCGAATAAATAAATCAGATGGGTACATCAACGCGATGGGGCGTTGCGGGTGCGTCCCACGGCCGAAAATAATATCACCATGAATACCCGAGTGAGGGCCCATTACGCGTAATTGTGATCTATAGCAGCCATACGTTACAACAAGACGACTGCTATAAAGGGCAGTTTTCGTTGGGCTAAAATCCCACAGTCCAAATCCCAACCGCTCGTCTCATTCTTCGGGCCGAGGGGAGCATTAGACGTGCATAAGTACTTTTACCGTGTCTATTTTACCGTAATTTTTCATTTCCCACCCCTTTCTCAGTAGACAATTCATTTAAAATTACCTCCCTCGCCCATCCTCTGAGAATTAATTTTTGTCAAATAAACGAAGAAAAGTAGCCAAAGTTTCATCGATTCTCGAGAAATTTCCATTTATTTTAAAATGAATTATCATTTGATTGAAAATTACAGGATCTGTTTACCTAAATTTGCCCAATTTTTAAATATTTCCCCAAAATTTAGGCTTTGCCGTTTTTGTTATCCAATTATAAATTTTTCCAGTAAATATTCGAAATTAAAAATAGAAATTTCTGCAAAATTTCAGAAAATAGTCGGTCTATCGAAAAAAATTGTTCAGTTGTCTAAAAATTGCAATAAAATTCGCAACTTTTTCACAAAAATGTAGAAAATAATCCCCGACATTTTTGCAAACTTTCAAATTAAAAAAAAATTTCTGTAAAATTAATTAATTCACTTATTCACTCCATAACATCCAATGTCGAATATTCCATTTTACAATTCCCCTTCTGCCGTACGAAAGTCATAAAAAAATGTCTCATGTCTTCATTTGGAATAGTTTTCGCGGGTAAATCCTTCGGGCGATGTCCGTCGCCCGAAGGAAGTTTTTCCGAATCGTGTGAGCATTCCCTTCGTATTGTTCATTCAATTTTTATATCTCATTATGTCCAAGTGCCAAAAGAGAAGTCAAAGGGGCGGTGAAATAAAAAAAAAAAGAGTATGAAAAAAACGAGTCAATGTAACCAGTCTTATGGGTTTTGTAGATGTTTATATGGGGCGTGTAGGCCCCCTCGCTCTGCTTATGGTGTCATTTTTTTTTTCAAGCCATCGGCTATGATATATAGCTTCACGTTAACCCGGTGCACACGGTTACGGTGCGTTACGCCTGGCGTCCCCGGGTTGCTGCATAAAATCATCGTTTCCCCGGGGGATATGATGGACGGCCGTGGAAATAAGGGCGAGGAAAACGTATTGCCCATGTATGCGTTACGAGCGATTTCAAATGGGGATTGAATGTGTGTGAGCATCCAGAGGCGAAAAATACTTGAGTTAATCGTTTGGCAGTGATGGCAAGGGGAGTCTGTTTGGACGACGGGTTTCATGCCTGAATTCGAGAGCAATTGCGGTGGGAAGGGGAGGGTAAATACTAATTTCCCGGGATGAGGATTTTTTTTTCATAATTTTTTATTTTGTAAGCCAATTCGACAAAGACTAAAATCACTCAAAAGACCAACAGTTGACGTGACCGTCAAGCAATTAATTTTTTTTTAATCAGAAAGACATAATCGAAAAAATGAACAATTGTAACTCAATTATAATGATTTATTCACCAGCAGTCGATTAATTAATTAATTACTAAATTAATTAATTGATTAAGTGTTGAGTAAAATCGGGGATTTTTCGAGAAATATTGAAACGATTTGTAAAATTGTCAACGATTATTTTTAAAAATCAATCCGCATGAAATCATTCAACAAAATTTTTTCCCTCCCGAGGGTTCAAAAAAATGTAAACTCACCCGTTTCGTACCGCACAATGAAAATAAAAAATCTCTTTATTACAACGATATCATCAGCCCCACCGAATGATTGATTCTATTCTCCGGGGAATTCATATGTCACTCGTTCAACAAAATAAGGTATTGAAATAAATTAAGTCAGTTGATAAAACCTGACAATTACGAAGACAGGGAGAATCGTCAGTGTTTGGTAGAGACACGCGAACCACCGCCTCTACTTACTTGTTATACATGCCAACGCGATTGAATCGTGGGTGAGGTGACCGATTGTATCTCGGCGTGAGCCCAATCTACGCGATTTATCAACGCCGCGGGGGCAACTTCACCTCTCACTGTGAAAATATACATATGGAGGTGTGTGTATGTGTGTGTGTATTATGGGAAGAGAACTGCCTCTGTGCAGTGCTCTTCCTTTGCAGATTGATGTTACTATAACAACACGTCGGTTATTCATCGTTCGCACAGGCCGCTGCATTAATCAAGAGCCCCTCCCCCCTCTCTCTCTCTCACTCTGCCCCTCCCCCCATTCCCCCACGATTCATTCCCCCATACTCGTTTCTATATACACTCCACCACCTCCTGCTTCGACGTAAAATACAAATGATATTTTATAGCGTCATAAATCTTGGACAACTGTCAACCGTTTGCCTGTGGGCGTGTGAGTTTATGTATACATGAAAGCATTAACAAAAGATATTTTTCTATAAGGTTGGGAATAGTGAGGAATTAATTTATCGAGGCTCGTGTGACGTTTGCGTTTTTATTGAGGCGTAGATTTTTTTTAATCGTTTTTGAAGACTAGAAATCGATAACAATGGGCAATAAGTCAAATTCTCGCTTTCTGGACGGCTACAGTGACGCCGCGCGTCACCGCGCGTCACCGCACTTCGCCGAACGTCGCCGCACGCCGTGAGAGTAGACTGAAGACGCGCGGGATTCTATGGAATATTGGCGATGTTGAATTGATATTGGTGAGACGGGCTTTTTGAAGTAAAACGTTATGACGTGAACGATATCCGTCGAAGCGAACAACTTATGTACGCATGAATATATTTTTTATAAAAAGTTGAGAATAGTGGGGAATTAATTTATCGAGAGACGTTGCTTTTTGTACGAAGGCCTATATTTACTTTTATTTCGAAGACTGGAAATCGAAAACAATGGGTAATAAGTCAATTTCTCACGTATTGTTCATTAGGCTGACGGCGTGAGAATAGACGAAGGCGGCAATGGACTTTCGAGATATTTGCTATATCACGTCGATATTGGTAGAATGTAAGGTTTGCAAAATAACGTCGTGAAGTGTGGGCTCTGAATAGGATGAAATTATGCATCCACAAATTTAAGAATTCTCAGTTCGATATTTTTTACGAATGCATGGACGAATGAACATGAAAAACTTAACAAATTCTATTTTTCTAAAAACTTGAAAACATTGAGGAGTGAATTTATTGCGACTCGCGCTATTATTACTTAAAAAGTGAAATTTTTGAAATAAATAAACTCTCAAGGAATAATAATATATTCTCCCATATCTCAAAATAAACAAAATTGACAAATTCTGAAACTTCTCGCCTGTTAAGCTTCTTCAAGTCAAAACAATTCAGTTTTCATTAAAAAAAAATTGTTTTCAAGCAATTTCCGCAGATGCACATTCGATCGTAACTCAACGTCTGAGCGAGTACAAATAAACCAGTGACAGTGACGGTGAGTTACTCCGGCAACTGTTGGCGTGTGAATAATCGACATAGACTACAAAACACAAAGTCTGTGCGTTGACACTCTGGCCGCAAAACTCGATAGACTCGTATACCAAAGTCTATCCACGTTCGTAATTAATATATCTATCTATATCGAGGCATTTTCAAGTTCCCCCCCAGTCCCCTACAATGTTGGGAAATTGACGCGCATGTAATGCACGACGGGTGGAGGCAACGAGTGCGTAAACGATTAGTTGACTGATGAAATGACCGCTTGTTATTGTAATTATCCCTGCGATCGATGAAACGATTACAGGTCTACAGCGCCTACATAAACGCCGGTCCCAGCGCTGTAATTTGTATCCACGTTCACCTTGTTTTTTTTTACCCAGCGATTTATTTTATTTTTATTATTTCTTTTTTTATTAATGGCCTTTTCAGAACTGACGATTGGATGGAGTTGGAAATATCGATAAATCATTCTTGACGTTTGATTAATTGATTCACTTCTCGAGGATAAAGCAAGTGAATCAGCGGTTGCTAGCGGCATCTGTGAGAACAGCTGACAAGTTGTTTCGCGAGGTTGGTAAAGAAGAGAATGGGAAAAACTCTTCATTGATTTTTTATCCTTCCGGACTGTTTTTAAAAGTCAATTAAGATGTTCGAGTGTCGCGGAGTGAGTATTTTCTTCGGCTTTACTGTTAATTTCCACTGATTTTATTATAGCGGTTTTTTATGTATGACAAGGCGTAAATAGTGTTAATATTCATTGTTTATAATTGACCGCAAACAGAGTTAAACAAAAAAGTAGGAGCACCCGATGCATAATCGGAGGGTTCCGGGTTCGAATCCCGGTCTCGACTGGGCATTTTTTCAGTAAAAATTTCTTGTAAATTTTATCTTGAGAGCAATCCCGCCTCCCATCTTAGCCCCTTTAAAACCCATCGAATGAGATCGTGTGAGATCACAGGAACGTAGAACCCTACATATTACAGATGTTGGTACTGATCCAGACATGTTGGAAAAATATTTTTTTTACCTAATAGAGAGAGAGCCGTTGTCCTTTTATTAATCAAAACTTTATCCTGTCCACGGTTTACTCCCGTTTTCATTTCTACTACAAATAAATCTACAAGTCTTTAATAAATAAAAAAATTGGAAACTGTTGTGACTATTTTTTATCAATCTAAAAATGATCAATTATAGAAATTTCTGAATCAATTTAAAAGAGAGGATTTTTCTCGACAAAGATGAACAAAAATTCCTCAAAACTTTATTATAATTATTAGAATTTTCTTTTACTCTAAAAAATAGGTTTATAATATGATTATTCCAATTTTTGTATTATTTGTAATGTCGTCATCACGAGTTTCATAACCAGAAATTAATTGTTGGACATCTGCGATTCCAGCCCAAACTCTTCAAAGGGTTAAGTGGAAGGAGGATATGACCCTTAACCCTCAGCAAAACCACTGACAGGACTTGTTACTGGCAGCAGAACAAACCCCCCCCCCCCCCCCCCCCCCCCCCCCCCGCCCACCTAACTTCCTTTTTGAAACTGAGTAACTCTAGCATTATTAATCCTCAGACGTAACAGTTGAAACTTATTACTCATTTCGTGCAATTTCTTCGGTGTAATCCACCCACTCTTTACCTTCACCAATGATGGACACTGGCCTCCAGGCATGCAGATAAACGCTTGCCAGGTGCATCACATACTTCCTCCTTGTATGGATTGTAGGCATTTATTTTAAAAGCCAAGGATATGTATTCACTGGGAGGCACCCAAGGGCGCAATGCTAAAGTAATTTCGTTTCACCACGGGGCTCACTTTCGTAAACATTTTCGAATGGTCGCCAACGGCGATGGGACTCTGACAGACGCCTATCTTGGGATTATCACGCTTCGTTGGACATCAAGTACCTTTGAATTAACTAAATTTAAATTTTTTAAAGTGGTGATAAATTTCGAGGCAGTTGAACATCAAGTTTGCGTGGTGACTGATGGTTTCCGCTGGAATAGGATTATTTTTTAGTTTTTTTTGTTGGGTTGACGTGACTAGAGACGACTGACTCACGAGGATCCATTTCATGATCGGGATTTAGCGTTGAAATAAAGACTAGGGTCACGCCGATGCGCGCGCGCTTCGACGTGAAAATAGACGAACGGTACCAGCAACTTTTTGCAATAGCTGCCGATAACGTTCACTTTTCGGTACGGTTTTCCGTGCGTAAAGTTTCGCTTTACGCACTCGGATTTCACTTTAAACATGGCCTTGACTTTTCTGCTCTTGGCAGACAAAAAAACCGCTTTGCCCTCGAAATCTCCTCTCGAAGCGAACTTTGGCAGGTATTGCAAAATATACTATTTCATCATGCTGTGTCGGAAAAGTAACTTTCCAGTCACTCTCCGCTTCGCGTCGTGAAAAAAGTGATTTTTGACTTGTGGGAGTATATCCCTCGCCTTCGGCTCGTGATAGAAACCTCCTACTCACCAAATCCATTTTTTTTCACTTGTTACGAAATATACTATTTCATCACGCTGTGTCCGAAAAGTAACTTTTCAGTCACGGTCTGCTTCCCGTCAACATTGAGATGAAAAATATTATTCATAACACGTGAAAAAAGTGGTTTTTGACTCGTGGGATTATATCACTCGCCAAAAACCATTTTTTTTCACTTGTTACCAAATATACTATTTCAGTCACTCGACGCGAAGCCGAGAGTGACTGGAAAGTAACTTTTCCACCACAGCGTGACGAAAGTAATAAAATAGTATCAATTAGTTTTAGCATCAATTTACTTCGTTAATATTTTCTCGTTAAAAACAATTTATTGCATAAATAAAAATAGATTTTTTGCGGAGTATTAGTTTCTATAACCGGTTGGGTCAGAAAGTCCCCATCCTCTCCCTCCGAAATTTTAAAATATTAATAAGAAAATTAAATAAACATGATAAAATCGAGGCGTTATCAGACACTCCCTCTTCCAGACTGCACCCAATTAATTTGAATAATTGCCTTGAGAAAATGTGGCAAATACCCCCATTACCTGGAGTGTTCCATAATTTGAAATTAATTTCCCTCACCCTGTGCACAATTGATATCGCACCCTTGACCAATAATCTACCAATTTCGCTCGGTTGTAACTTGTAATTGAAACAACACAAAATCGTTGACTCGTTCCGTCGTGTGTCGCGTTTCCAGGCAATTAATTCATCCCCAGTATTCAGTCTGTCAGTGTTTGTTCTCTCACTGCATTAAATGAAAATGTATATGTGAGGTGGGAGGGGGAAATTTATTTGGTGCGGCACGCCAAGCGTTTCACAACCCCCGCTACAAAACTCGTACAGTTTAATTGATGTTGTACGATCGATGTTTTGCGGAGGGTCGCGCGGCCCACGCCGAGCATTTTACCGCTGATTGAACGCCTCTTACCTGTTCATTCGCAAGGAGGATCCATACATTATCACCCTATGCTAAAGGAAATAAATGAATTTGTTGTTTCGGGTGTGCCACATTCGCCAAGGGACGAGTGAAAAATTTCATTTGAGAGGAAAGCTTGCCCAGATACAGTTGTCCCTTTGACGAGACTTCCAATCAGCAATGAAACTGTGAGATTAGAAATTGGAGATTAGAAATTTAGACGACCTCGTCGGGCTTTAAACCTCGATCATTGGCAGACGAGTCTAGAACTCTAACCACACGGCCGCTGCCGTTATCGTAATCGTTAACAAAATTAATTAACTCAAATTGATTTCTACAAAGTGGGATATGATAGTATATTTCAGCACGTGTGGGGCAATTTCGTTTCGTCATAAAGACTTTTATGCCACTCCTGCCTGAAACCGGCTGATTACGCACTCGGCGCTTCGCGCCTCGTGCCTAATTCAGCCGGTTCCGGGCGTCGTGGCATCAAATTATGTTCAGGACTTCTTGGGAAATTTCGTCCTCAACGTGTGTGGTTTTACCACTTTTTAATTGGTGCACTTCTAGGAGTCTTCGTCTATAATTATTTACTTTAGAATAAGGACCGACGCCAGTGGCCGTCGATGAGGCCTTTGTCAAATGTGCATACGTTTCCCTACGTTCCAAAAACACGGGGACAATAATACAATTATTGTAATACCTTTCTAAACAATTGTGTATTGTTTAACCCTTCGTTGGTCGCGCCTCCTTACCCGACGTCGTTGGTCGCATGATGAGCGCTACGCCGCCCGTGTATAAGCGAACGCGGTGTTGCCTTTTTCTCAAAACACAGTGTGATCGGGAGGGGTAAAGTTTCATGACATCTCTAAAAATATGAGGAATTAGGCTCTGCCTTTTTACAAATTCCTCGAATAATATGTTCCGATGAGAGTATACACGCCTCGGTTGCCCTAAACTGACTATTTTTTTTTTAATCAATTTTTTTGTGGAGTGCGGCAGGCAACGGTGAGCGCAGCGCTCACCGCGCGAGTACTCTCGTAGTAGAAATTTGACGAGCGGTGTTGACGACTCTCGGTACAATCTCAAGGGGCGCGTGGAGAGTGGGGGAGCCTTCTGGCAACGTTGCGCTCGAGAATACACGGGTGGCGCGGCGCTTGCCACGCGAGTAACGACGTTCGGCCAAGAGGCGCGAGTGCTGGAGGCTTAATTATGTTACTTTTTCGGCAATCAGTTCATATAGATACTCCATCGAATTTTTCCCCGGAACTAAATGAATTTAATAGATTTTTGATTCCAGAGACCCGGGTTCAAATCCTGGCTGAGTTATCGGGATTTTTTTCTCTCGAAATTCTAAGTCTATTCGAATTTAAAAATAAATAGGACAAATTATCCGGTGGGTTACTATTGCTATGACTATTCTATTTTCTATTCTACAGTGTCAAAATTAATTATAAGAATAAAATTGAGACGAACTCGATTTGGTGGCCGGATCCCATATTTTCACTCTTGGGTTCATACCAGACGCCTTCCGGTCGCGAACCCTGGGTTGACTTGAGTATTATCCACTTTCTATAAATCTTAAAAAAAATTATGCCTCCAGAAGGGAATGTGAGGGAAAGCTTCCGTAAATCTACACAAGCATAAAAAATTACCAATTTTTACGTTTTAATGATATTAATTAAAACCAACCAGATTCCGATACTGCAATCGTCCTTTCCCACAAGGTAAGTGCAAAAAAATCACCATTTCCCTGAGTTTCTAGAGCCGCCATTCCCAGCCCCGCACCCCCTCAAATTTCGCGGGCTATATATTGACCAGACCCCAGAGTCCGCGCGTGACTTCAAACGCGCCTTCGCGCGCCATTTTAATGTTTCTACATAACCCCGTGATTTATGATGGATGTAAATAGCTAAACGAAAGGTTTATCCGCGGAGTAGTTCACGGCGAGTACGAACCGGCGGAAAAAAAAATCCGGGAAATGAAGAAAAAAAAATGCCTCACGTGTGTATCTACACACTCGCGCACGCAAACTCGCACACACACACACACACACACACACACACACACACACACGTCGACGGGGGACTTGCAGCGGCGGCGATGGCGGGAAGATTTACGATAATGGTGGAGATACCCCGGAGTTGAAGATTTATTTGTGCCCGATCGAATGGAACGTAGGCTCGTTAGTTAAGGTTTTGAGTTAAGGTAGTCGATATGGATGTCAGTCGCAATTCGTTTTCTTAGCCTAATTATAAAAGCGCCCGTGGGTTATCGTTGTGAGGCGGCACTTTTTAACTTTTAGCCGAGGTAGGGAACACACATACACGATCTTTCGGTTCGTAAAAGCCCCCCCCCCCCCCCCTCCTCCTCTCCGCCTGCCGCTCGCCGCGCGACGCCAGTGCTCGCGCTCACGAGTCGCCCCGCACGGATTTTATAAATTATTCAGGATGCGATGGGACCGGGCAGACATCACCGGCAAAAAAAAATCGGAGAGATGGAACGAGAGGAGAAAAATCAACCGGAGAAATTGAAATTTATCCGTGAAGGCCTAGGACGTACACTCGCTCTCCGCATTATCATTATTAATGCCCGGGGATTAATTAACCGCGAGGGATTGGGAAAAACTATCGAGTTGACGCTTGACTCGAATTTTTCGTTTTTGCGAGAGCAGTTGCTGGCAGAGTTTTCTGGGAAGATGAATTACGAAGTTCGGGAGTGAGGGATTATAAATATTTGAGTGAAATGCGGTGTACGAAGATTCGGGGAATTAATTGTGGCGAGTTTTTTCCGGGGGGCTTCGGACGGGAGGGATGACTCCCGCCGAAATTACTTTTCGATTTGTTAAATAATTAATTTTTCAGTGTAAGGATATTAAAGTTCTACGGATAGTTTAGAGCTGAACTCTTAACTTTCGATTCGAGTTTAGAGTTGGGAGGAGAAAGGGGTAGATGTCGCAAGGGGAGGGGTACATGCACCCCCAGGTCGCAGGTCAGAATGCAACGGAATTGACCCCGGGTGGACGTCTCCTTTCATTCTCGAGATATCGCGGAAAAAGGAAGGGTCCCGAGGTTATCAATAGAGTGGGTTTTTCGACTGTTTGGCCGATCGAAAATGGATTTTAACGGCATGAAGGGTACCTACTTCGATGCAAAATTCCCTTAGGAATACAAGGGAGTTTACCTCGTCCCGCTATCTCAATTAGTTCTGGAGAAATCTCCACAAAACTAAATAAGAGTTTGGGTTGACCCAAGGTTGACCTAAAAAGTGGTATCTGGGGACGTTTTTCGCTCTAGCGGCATCAACAGTACGAAAAATGGATGCGCACGTGAAGCGTGCGTAAAATAACAATTTACACGCAGTTGGTCGAAATTAGTATATTGTGCAACTAGTGCGTAAAGTAGCACTTTTTCGCACGAGTGCTAGGCGATGACACGAGGCGATAAAGGCGATACGCACGTGTTCCAATTTTTGCATTACCTGCCAAAGTTTGCTTCGACATAAAGAAAAAAGTTTGAGAAAAATGAGGGAACAAGTCACGTAATCCGCACGCTAAGATTATTTTCATAAATTTTTGTGCGTAATTTTTAATATTTTCGTACGTAATTTTTTTTGGAACTTAAACTCCAATAGTAAGCTTCTACAAAAAAAATCCAGATTTATTACGACTCAGAAAATAGAAATTACGAAACGTTCCGCAAAAAGTACGGAGCGTTTCTGAAAATCTCCGCCAGGCGGTTAGCTTTGACGTGTCAGGCAGATGAGTAATTTTTACGGAACAGAAGGTTAAATTTAACGTGGGAATTGCGTACTTTCTGTGAAATTTCAACTACGCTGGCAGATTACGTGACTTGTTCCGTAATTTTTATTGGATATTTTTCTTCGTGGAGGGGAGGTTTGAAAGGCAAAGTGTTTTTGTTCTGTACGGAGTGCGGAAAAGTCAAGGTCACGTGGAAAGTGACATCCGAATGCGTAAAGCGAAGGTTTTCACTTTACGCACGCAAAACCGGACCAAAAAGTGAACTTTTTCGGCAGGTATTGCAAAAAATACCCTTGTACGCTTGTACTGTCATATATTTCAGTCACAATTTACAACATTTTCTTATTTTCCCGTGAAGTTTTAAGATTTGGAGTTGACAATCTTTTAAATATTTACATATCTTTTTAAGATATCAATGATCGTCTGCGTCCGTAAATTTTGCTGTTGTAGATAGTGAACAACAATTTCATTTTATCAATCTGTCTATTAGTTTCGATCTCTAGAGGTCATATATTTGAGCCAAAATTTTGTTTTTTTATCTACAAGCGCCGCATTTTTCAATCACGCATTCGTCAATTGACAAATTAATATTATTAAAAAGATAAAATCACTCGATATTTGTAGCCTATAAATTGTTCGTCATTAATGAAAAATTCAAACAAACAAAATCGCAATTTCCATCAAATACGTCTGCCAGTGAGAAAAATCGTGGGGCCATCCTTAATCCCCTTCAATTCAGGCCTCATCTGACATTTCCCCCCAGACCCGTGGTATTACATATTCAAAACATGCCGTTTGATAATTGTCAGGGGATGGAAATTACGTGGAAGGAGCGAGGGGTATCCATTTGCCTCATCAACGTTGAGCTTTATAAATGGCACGGGTGCCCGTGTATTCACGCTCCATGATTTATACGACGGTACTCTGGAGATTGAAGACCTCGCCCGGGCCTATGTACTTGGCTATTAAATTCAATATGAATGTAGAATATAGAGGGAAGAGGAATTATGCCATGTCGGCAGTTCAATGATGATGCGGGTGGAATGTCTTAATGATAACGAAATCCGTAGATCATTTATGCCGAATTTATACAAAAAAAATATCTAGTCATTGGGAAGGTAGAGAAATTTATGAGCAAGGAATGGCGAAATGTTTTTATTCGATTAATACTAATATTTCTTTATGTTTATTCACCGCTGATAACATAAAAAAGGGCAATAACAAAAATAATGTCTTTATCTGGTGAATTATTTATAGTCATTTGACAATTTATTAAAATTTAAAGTATACTATAGATTATTTTATCAGTCAATGATGTTTTATGATATCTACTTCGCTTTTCAATTTTTTTATGAATTCTAATTAAGATAAATATGTAACTAAGGAAAACGGCAATTGTTTCCCAGAAGGAGAGGGGTGAACTGTTAGGAGTGAGAATGTCAAAGTGGAGAGACGGAATCCAATGATAAGAAAGATTTTGTCCAATAAGTTGCGGAGGGAAAGGAGGAATTATGAATATTTATAATTGTTTGGATAATTGCGGCATTGAGGGGACTGGGAATTCGATATTCAAGGGGATCGAAAACTGGTGAAAATTTCCGGTGCTGTCATTAGAAATTTCTCGTAATTGAAACGATTTATTTTTCTCCTTTGGGCTCAGAGATTTGCACCCAAATGTGCAGAATTAGAAAGTCAAAGAACACTCTGAGGGATAGGAACACTAGCTAATTAATTAAATATGAATTTTCCTCAATAATTATATTGATTCATCATTTTTACTAAACGAAAAAAAATTATATTGGGATCAGCGTAGTATTATATTGTCATTATAATTATTATTTTATGTTAAAAACCTGCGGAAAGCCTCTTACACTTTCGGAATTTAATACAGGTATTCGAAAAGTTATCACTGAAATTTTCTAGAAATTCCCAGTAATTACGTTTATTCCATCGAGGAACATGGAAGGTATTACAAGAAAATTCCACCACTGAGGGTAATTGCAAATGGTGATTGAGAACTATTTTATCGACTGCGGACACGTACATTCGGGGGAAGAAATATCGGACTGACAGTAAGGTATCGACGGATTAAGAACTGCATTGAAAAATTCTCTTTCTCGAGTTGCGAATTAAGAATGTTCCGATGAGATCGAAGAAATTGAAAAAATGCAGCTAATTTTAGGAATTTTTTTTTTTGATCAATTAATAGATTGCGCAATGATATGAAAAATGTCAGATAGGCTGGGAAGAGAGTAATAAAGAAAATAAATGCCAAAGTAACTACTCATACGTGAGGTGGAAATATGCATAGACAACTTTTCAATTTTTCCTCCTTCGATAGAGGGTATTAGCGAGTTTCAAAAATGACTGTTCGAACCGTTTTTGCAGTTTTTCTGAAATTCATAAAATTGCCAAAAAAGGAGTGAAAAAATCATCTTAGAAACTTCAGAATACCCTATATCGATGAGAAATGAGCTCAGCTTTTGAATGGCGCAAACCCCGAGGCGATAGGATCAATAGTTTTTGAAATATCGCCAGCCGAAAATCGCTCAAATCGGCGGGCCCCGAGGTCAAAAATTCGAAAGTTAAAAAAATCACTAAAATCAATATCTAAGGGGCTATATCGATAGGGAATTTCCTCAGCTTTTCAAATCCGTTCGAATTTTAGAGCTAGGCCTGATAGTTTTCAAGATATCGCCAATTTTCTGAAAAAAATTTCAAAACAGGGCCCTAAAAGTCGCTAAAGGGCTGAAAATATCCTGGAAGTGATGCCAAAAGGCCCCAAAAACGAAAGTAAAAACCCCTAGAACCCCCTCAGCGCTCAAAAAGTCTCAAAAACGACGATAACCTGCTGAGAAATCGAAAAAACTGAAAAAAGGGTCAAAAACCCCCAACCCGGCTGCCCAGGGGTCATCTTCTTTCAAAAACATCGAGATTTGGACATCCTCGGTCGGTCAGCAGGCCTATCAAAAGAGTGCCGATTATGGTAAAAATCGGTAGAATGGAAAGGGGGCTACGTCAACTGGATGGCCAGCTGGCCGACCGGGGATGCCCAAATCTCGGCTTTTTCATTGGTTTTTGAGGATGACCATTTTGATGGTAAATATTATATCGCCACTTAAAAATTTAAGCAATTTAAGGAATTAAATGGAGTAGCATCACAAATATTCAAAAATTTTGTATTAAATTAGATCTTTTCGTTCATCTTCACATTTTTTGAGTAAACCCTTAACCCTTTTTTAACAAGAAAATCATTTCCCATGTTTAGAACTATAATACTTCACCCCATTCACTGTCGAAGGCCTGGCATATTTTGTGAGGAGAGCGGTGACATTAGATCCCTTCGTTGTTAAGCGACTGAAGAAGGAAAAAAAAACATTTTCATATAACCAATAAATTTGAATTTAAAAAATACAATTGAATGGCGTAGTAATTTGCTTACGAAATATAGGGGGCTATTTCCTCGACTGTCCACTTGTCTTTGACCTGGAAGAGCTGATGGAATCGTTCCTGGATGTCCTCGGAGAGGCTTGATTCGGGAAAAGCAACCACATCCTTCCTTCCTTTTTCCTTGTTGTATTCAATTACAGCTAGACCGTTTAAATACTTTTCCTTCGGTTGTAATTCTGCAAACAAAAAGTCAATGACAGACCAAAAATGAGTCGGAAAAAAAGTAATCATGAGCTCTATTTTTCCAGAATAAAATGTCTCCTAAAGTTTCTCGAGAGATTTCTTTCCCAAAATTCATTGTCAAAAAATAATTTAATTTTGCCAAAGGAGAAATACAATTTTTTGTACGTCCCCTTTGAAAAAATGGCCAGAAAATTAATTACGTTCGGGTGCTCCGATCTTCCAAGCCTCCATGAATTTCTGGAAAGCATTCCTGGGGGAGGCGGCCAACAGAACCTTCGCCAGTAGCTGGCACACCTTCTCCGCAATATAAGCATACAGAGGATTGCCTCCACTCGCCTCTCGTGCCTCACTCTTTGCACTTTTCGTTGTGTATTTATGAAAAATCAGATCGAAGACTGATCTGGGTATGAGTTCCTCTAGCGCCTTGGACGTTTCTTCTTTATCGATTTCGTCTGGCGGCCAGGAGTTATCCTCCATAAAGTCCAGCATAAGAGTCAGGGCTCGGGCTTCATATTCGAAAGCAATTAAACGATAATTACCTGGAATACAAGTGAGTTATTTCTCTTGTTCAAAAATCATTTCAATGGGTGGGATAATACGAGTTTATCGACTTCAATTTGACCTATTGAATAGATTTTCAATTCGATTTAACAGCGAGAAAAAAATAATCGACATTTTATAATGCATTTTTTAATTGGAATGTAATGAATCAATTATTCCTGAACTGTACCATCAATCTCAGCCACTAGATGGTCAGATAATGTGCTCCTCAATTCCTCATCACTCATTTGCACACTCTCACGAAGACTCTCCCAAGTATACAAGGACGACTTATCAATTTGCCTCTCATATTCCACACCTTTGAACGACGAAGGACTCAGGAGACTCAATAAATCCCCCAATTTGGGTCGGGATTCTCGAAGCTATAGAGCAGAATCAATTGTAGATTATTTCAAACCTGAACTTCTAAAAATCATCGAATTATTATATTATAAAATATGTGTTAATGAATAAAAACTTGCCGGAATTAATTAATAAAAATCCGTCCACTTTTGCGACATTAAAATCGTTCAACATTAAGTAATTAAAACAAAGTAATAAGTTAATAAGTAAAAAATGAAATATTTTCTGATTTTTTTCTGAATATACCTCATAATACGTGTGAAAAATTCGCTCAATATCAATTCCTCGGACCTCTCTCTCCCCCTCCTTGCCGACTTTCTTAATTTCCTCTGATAATTTCAGTTCGGGGACTAAGATCAATGAATTCGACATCTCCGCCTCTTTAACCTCATAAGTCCTGGAATTACTGCAGAGAACTATGTGGCCATCTCGCCCGCTCTTGAAACACAATCTGCAAATTATGATTTCACTCAATTGATCGGCAGCAAAAATCATTCATCAATGTTGATTATTTGTTCCCTCAGAATGCCAATAACCAATAATCAATAATCAATAGAATCGTCGCATTCGACATTTTTCTACAGTAGCTCCACAATTGTTAACGCATAATTTATTAATATTTTTTAATCCTCTCTGTAGCCCCTGATTAGAATAAATATCGGCGAAATTATGAGAAAAAAATAATCCCCTGAATACCACTCGAGCTTCAAAATTGAATTTTTATTTCCCTCGAGTAAATATCTCAAATTTTTCAGGAAAAACTTAAAAAAATATTTTCCTCTGAAAAATTTAACTCCTTCGTTTGTTTCCAACGAAACTGGTGGGAAGTAATTGTGAAGCTGTTGTGGTATTACAAGTAAATACACAAAATGTTGAACTACCCCTGGCCTTCCTCCACACAGGACACCAAGTGTTGGTCCATCTCCACCAGTATCAACTTTTTATGCTTATCTGGCTCTGGTTGTTGCTTTAAATTGCTGTAGAGTACCTGAGTGGACTTCATTAATTTATCTGGAGAAATACCGGCCAATTTCAGGGTTTCCTCGACTTCTTCTTTGGACCGATTGTATCTAGGGCTTAGAAATAATGAAATAAATTAATTAAACAGGTGGATTTGAGATGTCAACAGGCACAAAAAGTGATTTTTATCATACCTTCCATTGATATCCATGTTGAAGTGAATTCAGAGACGATTGTCAGAACAATTCTAGCCCTTTGTTAACATAAATTGTTTGAAAAATGTTGTTGGCAGTTGTTGACATCTGCAGAACGTCAAGTTGCCGCGCATTTGCAGCCGACAGCAGCTGTTGTCCCGGAAAACAATCATGGAGATGAGTAAGCTAATACGATTTTGCCATCAGGAGATAAGTGCGAAAATTAGGCTCTCCCTAAGCGAGAGATAAATAAATTTCGAAAGGAAGACAATCGGAGAATTTAACGCGTACGTAAGTGGCCGACAGTACAACTGTTTTTTCTGTGCAGTTTTACTGATGTACAGTCATTGCACCTGAATTGTTACAAGTCTGTGGGCAGCCGAGGATATGTGCCGTTCTGAAAATACGACCGGAGTCGTTTTCATTCGTCGTCGACTTTCATTCATAAATAGGATGAAAAACTTGAAAAAGTTAGAAATCCATTGATTATTGTCTAAACAAAATGAATTGGGGATTGATGTAGTGGAAGGTGTTGGCTGAACCAGTCAGTAAAGAGACTTTCAGGTGATAATAATTATTGAGAGTGTAATCCGTTGAGAATGAGTGAGCAAGACGGGAATAATAACCTCTCTCGAGAGACACTTGTGAGTAATTTGTTGATTTTTATCCATTAGAAATCGTTTTTTAAGGATTCATACTACAATTTCTGGTTCTCTGAGGCTTGGGGGAACCCTAGAAGTCATTGGTGGGTCATTGATAGGTGATAATTACGGAGGGGTCAATGTACAACGATTGAATGACTGATGGGGTCAGGGGAATACCATCAATACTAAAGGCTCTATACTTTCTCTCCCAAACTGCTCAGAATTTAGTCAAAATCTATTTAATCAACCCCTGACACCCCCTCTGCCAGCATTGTCTACTCCCTTGAGAGCAGTAAATAGCAGAAAGAGCTAGATTTTCCTCCAACGACTTGTAGGACACTTAGCAGATTTATTCTTAAATATTCTTTTGATTGCTGGATTCCTCTATCATTCACTCCAAGATCTGTTATTTGCCTTACAGATTAGCACAGCTGTAAAGTTTCTGCAGAATCCAAAGGTGTCGTCTAGTCCTTTGAAACAGAGGCAGGAGTTCTTGAGGAGAAAGGGCCTCTCTGAGGATGAAATCAAGAAGGCTTGTGACCTGGCTGGCCTCGATGAACCATCCAACGACTTCACCAGTGTCATCATACCCCCCAATTATGTTTATCAAGGGCATCAGCTGATACAGCCCAACCTCTTCCACAGAATCAGGGAATTCTTCAATACTGCTGCACTCGTTGGTGCCACTTTCTACTGCGTATATTGGTTTTACAAGGTAATTTTTTTTAATTTCAATAGACTCACTCAGACTTATTGCAGATGCTTGACATTGCTCATTTCATCGCCAAATTATTCAGCGCAGAGACAAATTCTGTCTGCAATGAATAATTTCGTGATGAAAATGAAAAATATAATTATTTAAAAGAATAATAGTTGCATTTAGTAAACTAAATAATATAATAGCTTGTCAATTTGTTTTTCAATTTATTAATTGAGTCCTCGATCATATGAAATGGAATGATAAATTTTACTGTAATAAGTAGAAGTGATACCATTTTATTATCAAATAAATCCAGTGAAATTTATTAAACGTTAGCTCATCAGTTCAAATGTTTTTAATTCCCTAGAAATTTATCGAGCCTCTTTTATTCGGTCGCAAGAAGGACTCGATGAAGGATAGAGTGGAGAACCTGGAGAAAACTGTCAAGGATTCCCTCGGTGAAATGAAGGAATCAATTTCAAAGGTGGAGAGCAGTGTGAGCAGGATGTCACAGCATCAAGCCCCAGATCCAACAATTCCTCACCTTGTCCAAGAATTGAAGCAGGATTTGGCTAGTCTCAAGGGCCTGCTACTCTCCAGAAAGCAGTTCCCCAGTGCTCCACCTTCCATTCCCCCCTGGCAGCTCGAGGCCTCCACCCAGAGTCGAGACAAGGCTGGGGAACGAGAGGACGATGCTGGCAGTGGCAGCAGTACCAATAATTCCGACAGTTCTCTTGAAATGATTCGAGAGGATCCTCCCAAGTAGATTGTGAAATTAATTTTAAGGACTTCAGGGCGAAATTATGAGGCCCTTCGAATTGATGGATTTCCCATTTTTATTTCTTTTGTGATTATCACGTTAATTTGGTAATGACAGGCTTTAGGAGAGATTGAAATTTTCTATAGTCAAACAATTGTAGATGAGATAGATGAATACGAAATCCTTCAACTCGAATAGTCCCATCATTTTTCAAAACTGAATTCATTTTCCATTTTAGTCAGGGCTCTGTGTTATAATTTTTACACTAATCGAGGATTGTCAATAATTTTATACTATGATTTAGATATTTTTTTTTTGTATATAATTAGGGTGATAGGGCTACCGGTATGCTCAATGGCCATTATTTGGAGAAAATGTTTTTTTTTTGTTTCACCAAACCTTCGACGATATGCAGTATCGTTAAATAAATAATTGATTATTTTTCAATTACTGGTCTCTTCTTTGACGCATTTCTGGAATTATTTTCCTGCTCAATTTGATAAATCTATTTGAATCTCTCCGCTCCTTTCACTGCCCCTCGCCGCCGATCAACAACGTACAAAAAACCAATACTTGAAAAGGAAATGTTTATAATTTTATTCATTCAAATTCAATCAATCGAAAGTAGATAAATGTGCATGTACTCCATGAACATATCAAGACTGCCTGAGTTAAATTCTTCCTGAAAGAATTACATTCATAACAAATTTATGTTTTGTTCCACCATTTTTTTTTCATGTAATTTCAATATGTAACTTTATTAATACTCTTTATTCATTAGATTAATCTTAAATGTAGACCAGCGCCTCACTGATACAGTGAGTTGCACCAGTCCGTCTAGAAAAGAAGAAAAAAAAATTCTGTGACTTAGTATCTTTCACCATTTTATGAGCCATCCTAGGTCGATGGTACAAATAAATTTTTACATAATTTTGTTTTTATCTCAAAATGAATGAACAAAGGAACGAATAGAGTTCAGCTATTGAAAATAGTTAAGTACAGGTGTACTTCACTATTATTTGCTGCGAAAGAATAATCAGGAGCTTTACGAACTTATCTTGTTTATAAATCGATCTTTGGCTGATGCAATTTTTTTTTTAATTAATCGTTGAAGTTACACTTTTTTAATTAAATTATTTACATAAATTAACGAAAATTGAATCGAAGATTGTTTGCGATCCTAGGACGCTTTGTGCTGAAAAAAGTATTGGCTAACGTTTCCAATTTCCTTGTCTGTAGCTAATTGGTGAAAGACTGGGGAATTCAACTTTTTTTTTTCACTGAGTATTTTGGAAATATCCTGGGAACTAGTGAATTTAGAAAAATATGTCATCAGGAGTTTTTTTCTTTCTGGAAAAGTCTCTACAAATTGGGTTCATGATATTTTTCTCTGCAGCGATCACTTTTCGAGATATCTTCTAATTAGTCGCTTTTTGTTCCTAAATTTTTTTGCATTTTAAATTGTTAATGTCCATTTGATGGAGAGTATCGCTTGAACAAATGCATTGAGACAATTTTATCGTTTGATATTTGTTGTCGAGAGTTTTATATTTTTCCATGAATACAATAGTTCTCGGGATATAAATGCTGGACTCATAAATTATCTTCCCCAAGTCGTCGACTATATTATTTTAAATATTTTAAGAATTAATAGGTCTCGGAGAAATGTCATAGAATTTTTCTAGATTCATAACATTTTTTTCTAAATCCACTAGTTTTCGAGAGACATCCCAACTTGTCTTCAGTATTGTTTAATTATGTAAATATGTCGAAAACCAGTGACTTTAGAAAAAAATTAGAATTAACGTTTTTTGCAAAGACTTGTGTTAATTCTAAAAAAATAATTTCACGGTTTTCCCCTAAACCCAATAATTCTCAAGACATCAATTGTCAATTCAATCAGCTGCAGACTAAATTCTCTTCCACCGAAGAAATTTCGAAAAAAAAAAAAAATAAACAAGATATTTTTCTCATTGTCTCGTAATCAGGGTACTCTATATCTAATTCAATAACAGTATTTAACCCTAAGATTAGACACACTAAACTGCATTATCATAATTTTTTCTTCCTTCAATTTTTTTTTGTTTTTCCTTTTATCTAGTCTAGTCTAATTGAGTCGATTGAATGATGGGATGGGATCAGTTAGCTACCCAGTATGAGGTAGGTGTAAATTTCTCGAGAGAACTGAGCGCACGTCCTGCGTGAACCGCAGAGCGTCCAGAACTGGAAGGAGGCTGAGGAGGGCTGTATCACCCGCATCACTAAACCACGATTTAATGGGGATTGCATTGTCTGAAAGTAAAAAAAAAAATATACATTTTTTGCAAGGAAATTTGAATGACGTTTTTTCTGTTGTAGTCGATAAATTTGTTCAGTTTGACGAATAATTCAGATGTTGTGGTGGATTTGAACTCACGTGGATAGGCTCTATAAGCCCCAGGACTATTATCAAGTATGAAAACAGACGCCAAATCCGAGCAGATGGCAGCGAGGTCCTTGGTGTAAGACCCCATTTCAGGTGTACAATGTTGTCTGTAATATCTACGTCTTAATATACCCCTGTTGTTGTCCAATTTATCGGCAACGGCTGCCCCATATATCTCCATCGATGCTGTGAACACTACGAGTTCATACCTGTAAAAAAAATCATTAATCAAAATTAATCGTCAAAATTTAACCATCGGTTCGTAAAAGCAAAACATAAATTGAAAATTAAAGGCATTAGTGTACTACTACTAGTGTATCCATCTCATTTGTCAATAACTGTGACGTGAGATTGATAATTTATTGAGGATTTCAGGTTTGATAAATTGTCTCTTACCACTGGCTAACAATATCCAGGAAAAAATCAACATGTGGTCTCTTGTGAACGAAGAATCTGACCGGGTGTCGGTCTATCGTCACTTTAAGAACAAAATCAGGAGGTGTTCCAGGCCTGACTGTTGGCCTCGCAACTCCATCGTGATGTGAGTGTATCAGTGTCTCATCTAGATCTAACACTAATACTTTCCTCTTTACTATGCCTGAAAAAAAAACAAATCTCGTATTACCATCTAAGAGACTTTTTAGAAGACTTAGAGGAAATTTAGCCTTGAAAACGTGAATCGTTGTTGCTGGCCAGTTGTTGAGTTTTCTTTTTCATTGGGGGCTTTTTTTAGAGACCCTAATTTAAGGCGGTCTTCACATGCTCTCCATTTTCTCTAAATTTTTTTTTAATAAAGTAAAGAACTGAAGTCGATTGAAAGTTTTATTTTTCCTACTTTAGGAATAAACCAGCTCTTGAAGGAGTCTTGAACACTTTGAAACTTCGAATGGCCTCGATCTAATCAAAATCATCAAATCAGATTATAAAATTCTTACTGAGTCTGTGCCTGGACAACGGCGACAGTGGAAAGATCTCATATTTCACTGGTTGCATCTGCGAGATCTGGAAAAGAAATAAAAATCTGACAATCTATCAATCAACCTCCACCAAACCTCCTAAATATGAAACTCCGGAGACAGTTATTGAAAAAGGTATGGAGAATAAAATCGTAGATGTATCAAGAAGCCTTGAATGTACAATTCTGAGGATATCTGAAGCCATCAGGGTCAGAGAAAATGTCAAATGACTTGTATTGAAGGGCACAACATTCTCGGCAAAAAAAAATCGCGTGACATTTTATGAAGTAACTATTTCCTGGATGATTAATTCCGTAGAGTCTGTCAGTGGGTGTCTATACAAGTAAAATTTGGGACGATTTACGCAAATATGTCAACAGTAATTGAATCCAGGTCAACATGCTAGCAGATCACTTGAATTTTCTGAAACAAACGTATTGAACAATTCAATAGCCCCACCGCCTGCCATCACTTCCACTGAAGAACAATATTTATTGGATAACCCTAAATTGATTTAAAGAAAACAAAAATCATGAGTCGTCAAAAGAACCCAGAGAAGAGTTTTCCACATCGAATTTGTTCAACAAATTGTTGACGGCTTTGCAAATGAACTTAATCGCTAGTGGAAGCAAATTAATAGCTACAATTATTGCTTAATTCTGATAAAGAATCATAATAAATTGTTTTCTATACGTGGACTGCTAAGGAATTGAGAATTGATCTGTTGAACTACTACTGGTGACTAGTGGTTGTGGTACTGGTCGTTCCATTGTTTGAAGTAACTGTCAGGTTTTTATTGGTACGTGAAAGCAACAATAGCCTGCCCAAAAACAATCTCCAAATATTCCAAACAAAGCCCCCAACCGTGGAAAAAACGAGAATGACAGGCGCTGTGCACCAACTTACGGCTCTAACCTGCTTCTTGAGCAAAAAGCAGATGCAGGTCCACACGCGGGAAGCCATAAGAAGGAAAGCTCTCATTCCCATCTGCAATTGCTTCAGCATGTCTATGATAATGTTAACCGGGCCGAAGTCCGGCACACGCACAAACCCCAGTCACTTGTCTGTATTGTTCCCTTCTTCAGCTGGCAAATCAAAATTACCCCTCACCCTTCTGCACTTATCACTCGACCACTCTCCCTCACCCTCGACCCCTCTCACTAGCTCTCTCGCTCGCCACTTGTCCCCTCGCCGCCCTCTCTCACCCAATTATTTATATTTTTTCACACGTTGCAGCAACAACACTTGTCCATCAACAAATTGGGTTAACTCCAGGGGGAGAGCATTGTTCTAGTCCCAAAATTGACGAGCGACTTCCCTCAACTCCACGAGTTGCAGCGAGAAATGCTGCGAGATGGTGCACTGAGGTTCTGTTTGTTTGTTTGTTATTATTTTTTTTTCCTGATTATTCACATTGTTCGGGTTGGGGTGGATGGCGAGGTCTGGTGATTATATCCCAAGGTTCAGGGGGTAATCGCGAGGCTTGAGACGTCCTGGAAACTATAAACACCGAGGGGACTGGGAGCCATACCGCACAGCAGCCGCCATCTTTCGCACATCGACCCAATTTGTAAGAGTGTGAGTCTTATACCGCGAGCCCTGGGGGGGAGGGGTGCGCATGACGAGTCAAATGTGATTTTATCAATTGATATGTATTTTTTTACTTTTTTCTTTCAGTGAGAGACTGCTGTTATTAATGAATAGAAGATTAACCAAGTCATTAACTCATTAGTGGGTTTTTTGTCTGTCAAAAAATGAAAAATATCGGAGTTGGAATTTTTGTTGGGAATTAACGGAAGACTTTTTTGGGGGAAATTGGAGATCATCAATTTTTGAAAGCAGATCCTTGCGTATTTATATTATTTAAATTATGCAGAAAAGTGACAATGACGTCTGCAGTTGTTGATATCAATTGAGATAGCGAATTAATAACACAAATTAAGAATTTTTTCATTAATGTTTTGGTGGCAAAAGTCCTCGGTTGAGTATTTCGAATTTCTTTAGTTTCTCGCTCGACTAAAATCGCGGATTTTGACATTCAAATTATTAATACTCTTCTTTAAAAATAACCTGAACAACCTAATAACTATAACTAATCCCCCAAAATTAGACTTTCGTATAAGCAAATGTTGATTTCCTCACTACCTGGCGCAATCGTCACTCGGAAAATCCGTGAGGATTTGTCATTTAAATAACAGAATAATTGAGTGAAAAAGAGTACATGAAATTCAATGAAGATGATAACGCGGAATTATCATCACCATTCGATGATTTGTTAAGCAAAAAATGCGGTAATATTTGAATAGTAGCGGGAACCCTGTATCGAAGTGGTAAAACGAGCATTTTCCATATTTTTTCAAAAGCCGTATTATCTCAGTAAGGAATAATATTAGGAGAAATTATCAAAATAAATTTTTTGTTGCAAAATTGATCAGCTACAAAAATGGTTATGTGACATTATCACCTAAAACCACTCCTTACTGAGATAATCCGCGTTTTATAAATATACAAAAAATACCTTTCTCTCATTTTACCAGTTCACTACAGAATTGTCGATCGTTGTTGGCAAGCCTCGCGAATTCTTTGTAAAAAATTGTGCATAATGACAGCATTTGTTTATTGTTCTGCTGTCGCTGGGAAAGTATGGGTAGAGTAGCCCAGCCACTGAAACTTGAAAATTTGCGCGCAATTCATCGACAAAATGGCCGTCTTCACGGCACATGTTCGAATTATTCTTCAATGAGAAAAATTAATCTCCTGTTATTTACAGTTAACATCGATCATG
Source organism: Psyttalia concolor (assembly GCA_030522845.1). Lineage (NCBI taxonomy): Eukaryota > Metazoa > Arthropoda > Insecta > Hymenoptera > Braconidae > Psyttalia > Psyttalia concolor. The sequence continues at coordinate 16,253 of JAPYZM010000570.1, read as the reverse complement.
CTTTCCAGTTGTTGAATTTTAAAACAGACTCCGCTCGTGGAATTCTCAACGGCTCCCGCCGAAAAAACTCCCTGTCACCCATTGCGAATGCCCCCTAACCTCCAACGATACAACAGATCTCTGCCGGCAATGTCCGACCCTCCGTGGTACAGTTTTCCCTCGAAATCCGCCATGATGTGCGAATATATAATCCCAGTCTCCGAGAGCAGCTGCTTGGCGTGATTATAGCCTAGCGTTTTCATTCTGTTACTCAAATAAATTTAGTTCCGTAGTAAACACGTCAGTTATCCAACAAACTATTAAAAAACTTGGACAAACTAGCAAAATAAAGCTCAAACTTTCCTAATCATAAGTCTAGTGTTGTAAATAATAAACAAGAATTTAATAAGTCAAGGGCATTGAACAAATCATCAATCATAAAATGACGGATTTGACGGAGGTGAAGATGAACGTAGCAGCTCTGAAACGCGTTGATCCCTACATCAGAGACATCCTGGAGACAGCAACTCACGTTGCGCTTTATACTTTTAACGCTGATAACAATGAGTGGGAGAAGACTGACATCGAGGGGGCATTATTCGTCTACTCGAGGACAGGAGAGCCTTACAACAGTATCTTGATAATGAACCGGTAAACATTTTACTCATTACTCGCCGCGTGCTAACTCTGTATTCACTGAAAAAAAGATAATAATAAAAAGGAGATTTTTCTAATGAATTTCTCTGATTGATCACACTAGGCTAAACACAAATAATCTGGTGGAGCCAGTTACGCAGGGACTGGACCTCCAACTCCAGGAGCCCTTTCTACTCTACAGAAACGCCAAATGCAATATCTACGGCATTTGGTTCTACGACAAAGACGAGTGCGTGAGGATTGGCTCGATGCTGAACAAACTCGTCAAAGTATCTGACGAGAATCGCAAGACAGTGGGAAATTCAGGGACAAAGGGAAAAAAGGCAGCAGCGAAAGCGTCCACCAACAATGTGGATATATTCAGTATGTTGAGCAAGGCGCAGGAGGATTTCAACACTACCAGAAGCTCTGGCAAGAAGACAGATGGTAATAACAGTACTACCAGTGAAAATCCTACACCCAACATTGCCCCACCGCTTTCAGCACCACTCGGGCTCGATGTCACGTCCCAGAGTGTTATGGATTTTTTTGCCAAGGCAAAGGTAACTCAAAAATTCTGGTCTGCCATCAGTCCAACCTAAACTAACCAATAATCTAATTAACTGTCAATACTCATCAGGTGAATACAGGACATTTCAAAGCTGGTGATCAGCCTTCGCAGGCAAATGTCCACGCAGTGGTCGAGACGAAGCCCTTCTTGGCGCGGCTAATGTCCCACCCAGCAGCCCACACTCTAGAACACATTGAAAAACAGCAGAGATCGATTACACCTCAGCCACCCCAGCCAGCAGTTCCCTCGATCCTCCCCCCGGCAATCGTCCGCCAGCCCCAGCAACCGTCCCAGAAGTACGCACTTCAAAGCACACCGGCCAGTACCAAAACCAAGAAGCAGAGTAAAATCATACCACCTCAACAGCAACAGCACCAGCAGGAGTCGTCTGTTGTCTCCACCTTGAATTCAGTTTCGCATGAGCTTCAGAGACAGACGAGGAGTGTCAATGACACCAATGGCTCTATGAGCTTCCACAGGATACAGTCACCAACTACACCGTCCACTGTTCTCAATCAGGCAACTAGACATGGCATTTTCAGCATTGGAGGACAGCCTATCGAGTGTCCAATAGATGTTAGTAGTTCTTCATTGCCATCATTTTTAAGAATCTTTGGAGTTCGCCATTCTTACAATTTTTTTGTAGTAATATTATAGTTTTTATGATTAGAAAGACTGCAATACCAATTTATAGAGGAAGAATTCGGAGAAGCGGTTGAAGGTACTCATCTTAAATTTTATTCTCTTTTTCAGTTGCAAGAGGATTCGATGGGAACGGGTTCCTTGCCAGACGCCCTCTCAGCCCTTCCCATGTCGTTCGCTAATTTGGTGATGGACTGCAAGCCGAGTAACTTCAACTCTCCCACGGCTCCTTCCGCCTCAAATGCCTTCCTCCAGGCGTCATCAGAGGACAATCCTACGAGACATATTCACAGTGTCGCTTCAGCACCAGCCCTCATCCCTCCAGTCATGTTCTCAGCTCCAAGCCCCTCGGAGCCGCCCAGCAGACCTCTCGAGCCCCTCACCAGGAATCAATTACTACAGGCCTTCAACTATCTCCTCAAGAACGATTCAGACTTTATCAACAAACTTCACGAAGCGTATGTCAAGTCCTTCAGTGAAATTCTCTCCTAGAATTTCTCCCGGTGGAATACTTTTTTGTGATTCTATTCTTTTTTTTTATGGAAATAGTTTGAAGAAAGGCGATCGATCGATTATCCAAGGTTTTGCGGATGAATATGGGCATGCAAATATATTATAGTGAATAATGGGCGTGGGAGAGTGAGGAATGAAGAGAGGGAAATCCGGTGAAAATCTGGGTAAAAATGACATATTTGGGGGTGCGTGGGCCAATTTTTTATGACAGGAAATGAAATGTAAGGGACAATAGGAAGAAAATGGGGATCAAGTGTCCAATTTGGGAGTAAAAAATTGGCTCTACTGAAAAATACGAGAAAATTGTTGGTCTAATTGAGAAATTTTATGTGGGCCAAATTGAAATATGGCATCAAACAAGTCAAATAAATTGGGGTGTAGGCCAGTTTTATCAAGAAAAGTCAGCTGAACTCGACCATATGAAGAAAATATGGGTTAAATGGAAAAATTTGATTAAACGTATAAGATCGATTTGAATATCCACAAATGTGTGATTAATTTGAAAATTTTTATGCAAAGTGCGAAAATCATTGAAGACGAAACGAGAGAATAAGAGGAGGAGGCAAATTTCGGCGAGAGGGGGGGGAGTTACAAATTTAAGATGTGTATGGGCCAATCTTACGAACACCAGTGGAATAAGCTGGGAAATATGGGATTGATGTTGTGGATTAAATTGGAAAAAATTCTATGAAAATGTGAATTTAATTCTACAATATGATAAAGAGTGTGAGTTCATTGGAAAAGTCTGGAGGAAAAATTTGGCTCAGTTGGAAAAGAACATGAGATTGAATAAAAATTGTCAGATAAATTGAAAAATTATCCCAGCTGATAAATATGAGAAACTCTCGGACAAAAATTGAAGGAACTCATGGAAAACTGAGATTAAATTGTCAAATTTGTGCGAAACATTGGTACAGTTGGAAAATCCGAGGGAAATGTGGATCAAACAGACAAAAAAATCCATGAATATATGTGTCAAACGAAAAAATTATAGCAAGTTGGAAAATCTATAGAAAAACATGGAGAGAAAGAGGGAAACAATAATCCAATTACCGTTCATTTTTTTTTAGAACGACTATTAAAAGAATCGAACCATTATTTTTTTATAAAAAAGAAAAAGAAAAAAACTGAACATGCAACGAGAATGTAACGAATCATGATTGATGTGGGGATTTTAATCTGTGATGCCAAAAAAATGAACCCTGGAGTTGCGGCGATAATTGTTTTACAATTCAATTGAATCATTGTTTCGGTATTAATGAGCGTAAAATCGATATGAGGGGTATTGAGACGTTGTCTATTTTATAGAGTTGTGACGCAAACATCTGCTAGATGTGGACACGACGAAGGAGAGGCGAGGATTTGAATGAAGGATGGGATGATTTATTTTGACTTACAGATGAGAATAAATAAGAAAACTGGTTAAAAATTTGTCAATTTTATTTTTTTTTACGAACTTTCTGGCTTTTTCTTTTTTTCGGTTTATACTATTTTATCACAATATAATATTTCGGGATATTATATGGAATACGATTACACATGCGCACAGGGATTTTCACATTTTTTTTAGAATAAAATTGGATTTCAGTTCGATTTTGATGGGAAGAATTACTGATTTGGGAATAGTAACGGTTTATACAACAAATATCGCTGGTACAATCTATAACTTTCGAGACTCTTTGAAAATAATCTACAAATCCATTTTCACGAGAATCTGGAATATAAAATTGATCTCCAAAGCCAAATGACGGAAAAAAAAATAGAAAATCCAATTGCACTCCCAATTCAATAATCCTCCCCCTCTAAAACTCTTGGCACTTAGTGATCTCTCATTGACAAGGACCCCCGCCCCCTCGAAAAAAAAAAACATGAATCATTGAAATCCTCGAAAAGAAAAGGTGACAAAAAACGTGAGTGACAAAACCAGGCCCCCGAAAAACTAAAAATGCCCAGGGGCCCATGAAAACGTGCGCGGTGCTTAAAAATAAAATACAAAAAACATCCTTAAACCTACTTAAATATGTACAATTGTATAATTAATTAATGATGCAAAAGGGAGGAGATTCGAACGAACAAAAGTCGCTCTCTCCCATGAAAATCAAAATATATTAAAAGACCTAAAAACGAGAAAGGAAAAATCTCCTCGCAGATACCAATTCTCCAGTCCTTCGCAAAGACAAAAAGAGAATGAAAACTCGGAACCGGCCTCGAGGGAAATGCGAGAGAATCTGATTAATTAATTTACAATAAGTGATTAATTCAAAGTTTTTTCTTCCATTTTTTGTTTTCATTAAAATTCACAGCCACAAGGAGCCACAGGATTCGCCAGTTTTTTTTTCCTACTAACTCCATGTTTTTTAAATTGTAAAGAGTCTTCCTTAAACCGTCGAATGTTGACAGAGCTGGGCATTACATTTTCATTCCTACCAATCAGAAATACCAGTTGAAATCGTCGGTAGACTGAAGTGCTATTTGCGATATTTTACGTTAATTATTCCAGTCGATCGAATGTTCTTTAGCATTTACCATATTGTGTGTGATGTTTAAGAAATTGTTAAAAATTAAATAGCAATAAGAGTTTCAAATAGTACTTCGCCCAGCTCTGGATGTCGATGGTGGGTGGTTCAGGCCATGCAAAGTCTTTGGATATATCTTCAGATCCATTGTAAGTTCTTTTCTCGATTGAATAATCAGACGAGAGGCACTTTTGGGGAGCCCAGGAGGGGCGGAGCGCTGTCAACTGGTGTTCTGTGGGGCCCCAATTTGTCCGACTGCGTTGGCAGAGGCTGGAGGAGTCTTATCGCGAGACTCGCGAGAATGAGGAGAACTATTAAGCCGCATATGGGGACTGCTATGGTCGCTGTCTTGAACCAACCATCTGCCGTCGTTCTCGAGGTCTGCTCCGTTGGCCGGATCGGCCCCAAAAATGCCCTTTGATCACCGACTAGAACTGGGGAAAAAAAGGCAATGAGTAATTCCAAATAATTACAAAAAAAACAATCCCATTAATCTCTTAATTGAGAGAATTTTTGGAATTTTGTGGGGGAATTACAGGATAATTGCTGTAGTTGTGAAACTCGTTGCAATGTTTTCAGATGTTGAAGGAATTACAGTTGGAGACAGTCGCCAGCAGTTTAAATTTAATTAGAGTTTGTTATACTCGAAGCTGGATTTAATAATTTAAATTTTTTGATTGAAAGCTGCACTGGTATCGAGCAATTCGAATTCTTAAATTGGCCACTGATTTCGTAATTGAAAATTGACATTGAAAAAGTTATTAAATTTTGCTCAATTATTAATCATTAATTATTATAATTTTGATGTAATTAATTTCGTGATCCCTGTTTGCTGAAGATGCCATATGACTATAACTGATATTACATTTTATTGATAGAAGAATGTGCCAGAATATTCAATCTAATGAAAAATTTCCAATTGAAAAATTCTTTCACAATTTCTAATAGTTCTCATGCCATCAATACAAACCTTGGAGTGTCTTGTTGAGCCTGCTCATGACAGCAGGACTATCTACATGATTACAGAGATCCTGATCGCAGCACAAGAAGCCCGGGGGACACTGTTTCTCCTTGAAGCTCTTCTTCAGGCAGCCATTATAGACACTGTGCTCAGGTCTCATCGCGAGTGGACCGGCACTGGATGGCAATTCCGTAAAACATCCTTTTCCACGACACATGTAGCCCTGCGGTACGCACTCTGGTTGATTGCAGTAGCACCTGACCTCCCGACCACCTGTTGATCCTGCTAACAAAATAAACCACTAGCGTCAGCCAAAACTATTCAATCCCCCTGTCATTACAAATCCCAGTCCCCTCGGCCCCTCTAAAATACGTGACTAATCACATTTAATTTCTCCCCATCATGTCCATCAAATTCGTCCAAACATGTCACATAAACTTTCTTCAGCAAAAACGTCGGACCTCCATTACTTCATTCGTCTCTAGTCCCGCTAATAAGGCCCCAGCGGCGATTCGCCAGTTTACCATTGGAGAATTAAGAGAAAGAGACAAAAAAGACTGGAAATAAATGAGAAATGCTTCGAGAGAAGGAGGAGGAGGAGGAGGAGGAGAATAAGAAGATGAAGAAGAAGAAGAAGAAGACGCTAAAACAGTCGAGTCACAAAGAAAAAGATTAAGGCCTGAGGAGAAATATATGGTAGAGGGAGGCATAGGCATGCTGCTGCTGCTGCTGCTCCTGCTGCCGGCGGCTACTTCTCCCTCTATTTTATTTGAAAGAAAGAGGCCGATGAAACGAGAGGCAAAAAAATTGAAAAAAAAAGAGGGATGGACAGAGTGTGGGGAAGGAGGACAGCATTGAATCTGTGGAGGGATTCAATGTATTTTTCGCTGCATGTTGGAGAGAGATGTTTTGGCTGGGGCCTTTGGTCTTCCTCGTCCCTCCCCACCACTGGCGAGTAACAGCGGGAGGTCGAGTGTGTGCGAGCAAGAGAGAAAGGGAAGACATCCGAAAACAAACAGACTGCTCCGTGGGGCCGTTAGTTATGCGTCCACGGCATATTAATTATTTTCCGACAAGAGCTCGAACGACTCTGGCTTCTATCTCATTTTTTTCCCATGGTAAAATTTTTGGGATTTTGTTTGGCGAGGGAAGAGAACCCCGCGGGGAGTTCGATCGGCATGAGGACGATTATAAATAATGGAGGGGGAGGGAGATTGAACATCGGTTACATGAAATGCCGGGTCGAAGGGCAACGGAGGGAATATTTTAGAGAAAGTGGAGCGACGGATTTTTCGGAATATTTCAGCGACAGCGGTCGTTGTCGTCTTTTGGCCGCTCGGTACACAATTACCGTGACGCACAGTACAATTTGTTGACTGTACAGTAAGTTATCTAGATATTGAAAATTACATGTCCGATCCGAAGAGGATCCTCCGAAGAGAATTTAATCAATCGACAACCTCCTCAGGATTTTTTCATCCACAATTTTAACCCCAGGAGTTCAGGCAGAATTTAGATGTTCAATTCCAGGACATCCTGCCTAAATACTTGGGGATATTGAAAAGAGATGACAAATGACATGTTGAATCACTAAAATATGTTGACTAATTAATAACAATGATCTAATATCACCGGACCTCCAAAACTTTCTCGTCATGACTTGTTCACTCAGAATTTTACCCCCAGGGTTTCACATGAAATTTGAACGTTGAGTTCTTGGACATCCTGTATATTGAAAAGAGCTCGCAAAAACTGGTCGACTGTTACCTCAACAGTGCCATACGTCAGAAATTATAGCGACTCATTGACTTTTTCATCCCAAAAGAATTTGATTAATGGCCCGAGATACTCACCGCAGCCCGAGGGTTAGAAAGCGTCAATTTACGTTGATATCGTAACAAGCGTCCCCTGTTTGCCTGTACAATTAGAAGGTACAGTACAACGTTGTACTCCTTTCCCTCCTCCTGTTCTACCCTACCCATTGAATATATCGCCACGCACAAAGTGTATTGAGCTACTCAATAGCCATACCAGGCGTCATTAAGTTGATCGCACGCGGTCCCTCTTGTACGAACGATAAAACTACTGAGAAACGCCATCGTTATGTCCCACCTAACTTCCAGCATTAACTCTCCAGGCCTACTTAGTCACTGCACTCGACGACTATTTTCATTTTTTCATCATAAAAATATTGCTTAACTTTTCCGACAAGCGCATAAACAATTTTTCCGATGGCTAACGGTGCAGTGGCTCTGTCCCCTCTAACACACCAATGCACCAAAGATCTCGGGAGAAAGTACAACATTACCTCATAAATTTATATATCATTGAATTCCAGTTAAACGGTGTAATTAATGGGGGAGAAAAAATTTTGTTTATGTACTCAAAGTAAATTTAATAAGCAACTTTAATCTTGGGGAGATTCTAGGGATATAAAAATTGTCACTGGAATCTTTATGAGGTGAATAATCACTGCAGCGACGAGTAATAGGGTCAGGGGAAATGTTTTATGGATGAGGATTATCTTGAAAATTTTTTTTCGTGAAGTGGGCAATTTAATGTTTGTTACTTTTATTATTATGTTTGCGGAGGATTTTTATGTGTGAAGGGAATTGCAATTACTGGCTGGTTTTGCTTAATTGATTATTAGTTAATTTGAGAGACGTCGTTGTTGGGATTTCCTAACGAACCCAATATGAGATTTTAAAAAGGATTAAATGGAGAAGGAAGACTGTCGTCTAAATTTGAGGCTTCCAATAAATTCAGCAGATTCACAAATATTACGGAAATAATATTTTTGACAATAATAACGTTTGTTTGGGTTTATGAAAATTATTCCTAATTTATTTTATTTATTGACGATGAAACCAATCGAAACGAATGTCTCGAAAATAAATAGCCAAAAAAAGCAATGAAAATTATGAATAATTGCTCAGTCAATTTGAGAAATTGTGAAAGATAACGTGAGAAGTGGACGGCGAAAATCAACACATTAATCGCTCTCAAATTTTCACTCACTCATTTCGAAACAACATTCGAGCCCGAAGAGTAAATGGAGAGTTTTGCGCTGAGGCAGCACGCGCTCGCGATACGAATCTGTATGAATACAATCCTCAGACGTTTCGAAGAAGGACCGAATGAGGAAGAGTGGAAAGAAGAATCTGTGCCGTCTCAATTCCATTTGTAAATGTGGGGTAAGTCTGTGGTGGTGGACGCTTGGGATGAGATACGAATGGCTCACAAGCGTCGCCGTATTTTACACGCCACGGAAGCTCAACAGGTTGCCACTTTGACCTATAGCGTGTTTGTTGTTGCGGCGACACATTGAATAATTAAAATAAAAATAAAAGTCGGCGTAAAAATCATGACGATGAGTGATCATCACTTCATAAATGATTTGAGTAGCTTCACAATATGCCCTTAATTAATTGGCACTTCAGGCGTATTTCTTCTTTATTCTCGCCAATTACTGATCTTTCTTTTTATTAAGAATCAAATTCTCATAAAAATTCGTCCAGAGCTCCGGTAATTGTCAATTATTACATTCCTCCCTCATTCCGATGGCATTCCTCGAATCCCGAGAATTCAATAATCTATTTATATCTGAAATCCTGAATATGTATTTCGAGATGATTCCCAGCATTCAACCACGTACTTCCACATGACTCTCCATCTATTTCCGTCGTACTCCCCTCCCCCTGCCCCTCGATAATTTCACAAACCACGAAAGGAAAAAAAAAAGAGATTCTTCTCCCACCGGGATCTTTGATGATTAATAAAAACGGTAACGAAGAGACGGTAATAAGCGATTGGACAGAAGATTGAAATAAAAAAAAATCTGGTGAGGATAGGGAGGCCTCCGGAGTTCCTCAACGGGGGGTCGAGGATTTTTATCGCCGGCGGCTCGAACATTTTCTGTTCTGGGCTCTCGTGACCCCGGGGTCCGCCTCCCTCCTTCCTCCTCTTCCTATAGTTACATACTCCAAGTCATTTTGAAATGATTAAAAGACATTAATGGAGGGAACAACAGCAATAAACTTGGAGTTTAAGACAAAGCTCGAAGGATACGCGACTAGAGGGATTTGTAGTCTTCGACTTGGGGGAAAATATGTAATCGAATAAGATTTATTCATCTCATTGTAAGGGCCTGTGACTTATTATATTACTAGCGCCGTTGCGGCCGCTCCATCGATGCTTTTTTTGTTACGTTATTTTCTTTTCATTATTTTTCCAGTAGCAATTCTCCATTAACGAATTTCTTCGTATCGTTCTCAAGAAGCCAGCAACAGAAATTTTCAAATTTCTCACTTTACTGGCTTCCAAAATCATATGAATAAATTGGCACCCCTTTCAACCCTTCACGGGTTGATTTAAAAAAAAAAAGAAAAATTTGTATTTGTTCGTTTCGAATATGAAGCCTTTGTAGAAATTTTCAAGTCTCCCACTTCAACCATTTCCAAAGCCATCCAAAATATGCAACCCCTGTCACTCCCTCAGTGGGTAAATTTCAACATCACACACCCCTTCAAGAATCAAATTTATCTAATGGATTTATAATCCGCGAAATGAACATTAATTTCAATATACGGGCGGAGTCATTTAGTTATAGTTCTTTTCAATTTTGAAAAAAGAAGATTTGAAATTCGCACCCGTTTCCCTTCGAGTTCGACTCAGCGAGCCTTCGATTCGACTTTCCTGAAATCGATTAGCATTCGAGTGCGATTCGAGTGCTCATTCGAGACTCCCGATGCCTCAGCAGGTCGCGAGTTGGATTTTGGGCCGATTCTCGGGAGCAAAGGTCTATTGTTTAATTGCTGGAGCGTTTTTTTGGATTGCAAAAGGGGGAACCCCTCCCGGGACTTTTACTGCTGGGTCTGTCCCAAATGTGGGCCTTTTTTGCCTCGAACACATCTGGTGACCAGGAAGGGTAGGAGGAAAGACCAACAGTACCTTCGTGGCGAGGAATTTATGTTACCCTCCAGAGCTAATTGTAACCCTGGGCCTCACTAGCAGCCATTCTGCCTGCATACAGTTCAAACAATTCTAATAATAATTTTTGAACTGTTCAAAGCATTGAAGGTGTTTATTTTTATTCCCATAATCCAATATCACGTCCTCATATCTGACTTTTCTTGCATCCCTATTCATTGAGCAATGAACAAAAAATAATTGTTAATGTTTTATTACAAATAAAAATATTTTATCGCGAATAATCCTTTAATATCCGCAATTCCTCATTGACCCAATCCAAAATCCTCCGCTGATTCTATAAATTTATTTCTGATCTTCACAAGCCGACCAAATTAATTAAAATAAATTAATTGATTATATTTGATTTGACATCGAAAGTGGGGGAGGGAGGATTCGTTTCTGGTGAACAAGTGCATGTAAAATGTCCTCAACAATTCTTTCCTTCGATTGTAATTTTTTTTTCTCTCCTCTTCCCCTCGAAGAATGGTCAAGTCTCTTTGTATTGTATATAAATGCCTTTGTTTTATTCTCATTAAATTTTTATTTGTCTCTCTCCCCCTTTCGATATTTATTTTATTTTTTGCATTCACTGGATAATTCGGTCTTCTTTTTGTAGTCTGTGTATTCTTTCTCCTTTCTTCCAACTCCCGGGGTTCGAGAGAACGACCGGCCGTCGGTCCCACGTTGGGGCCCGAGGGGTGGGGAGAGAGGGCCATTAGATGTTTTTTTTTTTCGAGGGGCTGCCCCCATGAGAGTTCAGAGACGTGGTTAGAGGTTTATTTATACTGGACGGGTTTATAAGCATCGGCTTTTGATTTTTGGAAGATCGGGGCCATTGATAGCCACCAGAAATTAGCCGATGAATCCGGGGAGAGGGTAATAGGAAATGTCTACAAGTTGTAAATCAAATCAGACTTGGGTTCGAGACGGATGAGATATTGGTGATGATAAGAGAGCGTTTCACCTTGGGGACCATTCCTCTGTGCGATTTCTCCGGGAAAATTCTCGTCCGGGGGTCCCAGAGACGATGGCAAGGGGCTTCGAAACAATTCCAGGACCTTCTGTTTTTCAAGTTTTTTTTTCTTCTAATTTATTGACATTGATGGACTCTTGGAATTTTCTTACGCTTGAAAAAAAAGATAATTTTGCCAAACAATTATTCCCCCTCCAACAAATGAGAACTAGATTTCCTGGGCAAATTTGTGTCATTTGGTTGTCTAAATATTTGAAGGACAGAATTATATATATTTTTTTTCAGTTGAGTAGAATTTATTATAAAATGATAATAAATTCGTAAATAGAATTGGAATTTCATATTTTATTTCTGAAATTATGGAAATAATTTGGGGATTTACTACCGGTAGTTTTTAATATTTTTTCGGCAGTTCTTTTTAAAAATTCTTTACTATGGGGGAAAAAAATTAAAATTACGTTCTTCCCTATTATTTTGTTTTCTGCAAAAAATCATCTGAACTATGTAATTTTGAGGATAAATAACGAAATTTCGTAGCTATCGCAATTTTCAGAGGTATTTGGTAGAAGTTTCCTGTACCTGGGTCCTTCTCGAGGGTGGCAATTAGCAAGAACAATAGGGCAAGAGAGATTCTGTTCTTGGAAGTGGGAGGGCTGCTCCCACAGGGCTTCTACGGTTTTTTTTTCGAGACCTGGACTGTCCCAGGTATCCATTATGGGAATGCCTGTGTATATATATATATGTATATATATGTATACATATATATACATCGGAGATGTCGGTATTTTCAGTGGAGTTTTAGAAGACAGGTTCCTGCCAACGTCAGAGTCGAAAACCGGTGATTAGCCCGTACTTAAAAAAATGGAGGTAAAAAAAGAATCCGCCGACGGAAAGAGAGGGAGAAACACTTGGGATTCTTCTACGAAAGTAAAAGGGAAAACCGAACGTCATCAATTATATGCAATTGCCAAATTGCTCCAAATTACACACGCGGCTCGCGCACGGGCTCTTCATATTTTTTTTTACCTCAAGATTTTTTTTTTTCAATTTCCAACCGCTGAAGATGAAAAATACAGGTTAATTAATTTTGGAGAATGATTCGGGGCTTTTACGCAATAATTTTTTAAATGTCTTTTTTTCGGTCTCGTAATATTATATTGGATGATATATTGACATGAATATTTTCTTCCTGATTATTGCGATTTTAATAACTGCTTTTCATCACGCTGTGTCGGAAAAGTAACTTTTCAATCACTCTCCGCATCGCGTCGAGTGACTGAAAAGCACTTTTTCTCCCCGGCGGGAGTGAAGTACACACTTTTCTCCCGCTGCGCGGGAGGGAACTGCGATTTTACTCCTACGCCGGGGAGAAAAATCATGTTCTCACCACGGAAAGGAAAATAAGGGAGCCTTACTCACGTGCTTATATTACCCTCGCTCGGGTGATCGCCTTTGGCTCGGGTGATAATTCTGCACGTGAGCGAGCCTCCTTTATTTTACCTCCCTAGGTGGGAAATTAGTATATTATGCAACATGTGCGTAATGCTGTTTTTGGCTCGTCGGAGGTTGTAATCCCACGAGCCAAAAAAACACAATTACGCACAAGTTCCATACAATATTGTAATCCGTGATTTAACCGAGCGAAGCGAGGTTAGAATCGCGTGATTACGGGCACCTATGGCATAATAGTATATTATGCAACATGTGCGTAATGGTGTTGGCTCGTGGGAGGTTGTAACACGAGCCGAAGGCGAGTGTTATACACACACAAGTTCCATACAATATTTTATGTCATTGTGCCCGTAATCCGTGATTTAACCGAGCGAAGCGAGGTTCGAATCGCGTGATTACGGGCACCTATGGCATAAATAATATTTCGACACATTAAGATGAAAAATTCTGTTCGTAACTCGTGAAAAAAGTCGTTTCTTCGCCCACTCGCCACGTGTACTAATTTCCAGGACAGTAACGGCAATAAAGGGTTAATTACGTAATTCATTGGACGATAATATTTTATCTAAAGCGTCTAACTTTTTTTCGCGCCTAAAAATCACTTTTGAACTGACCAAAGACAATTAACAGTTGCGATTAATTGCCCAAAAATATAATTAAACCAACCAAATGTATTTTCAACAGATAAAAGCCCGAAATTCCTCTGGTCAAACTTCCTTAAAATTCTTGTCAAAAGAATATTGAATTTTTAAAATTATATTTTTGCCGTGTTTACCGGATATTTGCTTGTGAAGAGGCTCCCAGAAAAGAGCTCTTCGAAAATCCTTCAGTGCAACCGATTTTGAAATAAAGGAAAATAGAGGGGAAAAATTGATGAAAGGAAAAACTAAAAAAAAATTGGCAACTCGATTGAATGTTTGATGCGTGCGCATACCTGTCCGGATTTCATAATTGACACCGCGAGATATATTGGCACGCAATTGACGGAGGGATGGTAGCACCGAGTGGATAAACTAGGCGGGGACTGAGGGGGAGAGGGTTATATGGCGCTTCTTGACATTTAAATTCAACGCAACTTTATGGGCATCGAGTGAATCACGTACACACGCTGCGGTTTGCAGAGGAGTTCGCGTCATATCGCATACAAAATATGCATTAACATAACACCAGGCTTCTTTTCACTCCTCTCCACTTCTGTTTACCCCACTCTGTGCACCAATGGTGTATTGCAAGTAAAATGCGAGGCGATACGTGCCAATGATAATCGATACGCACCTACTTCGATGACTTTTGATTTAATTGTAAATTTCGCGAAGGAAGACACGGGGAGACGATAAACTTGGCTCATTTAATGGCTTTCGAGAGGTGTTACAAGAAATTCTACATTGTAAAACAAGAAAATCCTTCTTCTCGTTCGACGGAAATTAATCAATAATTAATAAATCATTCATGTGAATCGAAATAATAATACTAGTAATGTTTTTATCAGAATTGGAAGTAACGTTGAAATAATTGTCTAAAGTTCACGCCATTTCAAAAATTAACACGGAGAGAAAAATAAAGTAAAATTACGGTACCGTTATATAATCGGATTTTGGCCGCCCGGGGAAAATTAACGGGCCGCTTCAATAAAATTTGTTGACTGCTGAGCAAAAGTTATCGAGGGGGACGATAAAAATTATCCAACCGGTCAGTAAAAATTGTTAATCGCGTTATAAAAGTTTTCTAGTTGTATGTATAATTTTTGGTGACTGTTTGATTCAAAATTTAACAACTTCTTAGTGAAATTGGTTTACCCCTCACTAAAAATTATGCAGAGATGCGCATAATTTTTATTAAAGATAGTGAATTGTACTAGGGGGTTGGATAATTATTTCCGAACGTCAACGGAACGGTAATTTTTACTAAAACAATTCTGACGGTGTAAAGAAAAAAACAACTGAATATGTGAAAATGGGGGAATATTTTTCATGTTAATTTTGTTGAATGGCGATATTAGAAGGTAAGAAAAACATTTTTTTTTTCACGTGGATATGTTATTTTCTTGACACTTGGGTAGGTTCAAGTATAATCACAGCACGTTTAGCCAAAGGGCCTCCTCCTCCACCTCTCGTCGAGATGTATCGCGTGCTGGGTCTTGTAAAATTAGAAGGTAAAAAGTGGCTGTGCGCTCATGCGGGATTTGACCGATTTGCGTTAGCGGCATACAATCCCCAAGGTCCCGACTTTTCTCCCCACCCGGCTAAATCGTTTCTTTTTCCAATGCTGCCGCGGTTGCTAAGTCACACATACTTTATCCTCGCTGAAGACTAATTCTGATCTAATCTCATGTGATTATGATTAACGACGCCGAACAACAGTTGCAAGTGTTGCACTGTCTGTGGACTATTGCGAGGTGAATACTGCAGAGCGGATGAGTGCAACACTAAGAACAATCGTGATTTCTCATCGCATTTTGCATATTGTCATAAAATAATAAGCCGAGGGAGAACATTTTTGTTAGAAAAAGTTAAAACTTTGTCGCGAAAAAATTAGCTCTCGAAATTTGACAAGAAAATATCATCTTAACCTGAGACGAGACCAACTTTATGCTGATTTCAAAGACAAAGATGATTTATTTACAACAAAAAAATCAAACTAAGTCCAGTTGGATCGGTTGATAAAATAGTATATTTCGTAACAAGTGAAAAAAAAATGGTTTTTGGCGGGTGGGTGTCAATAACCACTTTTTTTTACGAGAGTGACTGAAAAGTTACTTTTCCGACACAGCGTGATGAAATAGTATATTTCGTAACAAGTGAAAAAAATGGTTTTTGGCGAGTGTGATATAATCCCACGAGTCCAAAAACTACTTTTTTCACGTGTTACGAACAATATTTTTCATCCCAATGTGTTGGAAAAGTACTTTTCAGTCACTTGAAGCGGAGAGTGACTGAAAAGTTAATTTTCCGACACAGCGTGATGAAATAGTATATTTCGTAACAAGTGAAAAAAAATGGTTTTTGGCGAGTGGGAGGTTTATATCACGAGCCGAAGGCG
>JAPYZM010000569.1:0-28991 GCA_030522845.1 Psyttalia concolor | reverse complement strand
CTTACGGGTGAATTTACTCCTGCAAACGTGATTCCCTTCGTTATAACAATTCCTCGCGACAATTCCCCCAGAAGAACGTCTGAAATCATCATCAAATATCGCACTCTAGCACTTGGTGGAGGGATTTTTTTTTCAACCGTGAGATCTCTAAATTTAGGGAATATTAATCGATTATTTTGTTGCGTTGCAACAGAGGCAGAATTTTTGGATATTAATTAAAAGATTAATTTTCAAGATCGAGCGGTATTAATTCCTGCATGACTTGTCTATCACTCCGCAAAATAATATTTGGTAGTTGTTTTTATTAGAGAAACGGTTACGAAACTAGAGGTAAATATCAAAGCTACCGTGAACTGTAATTGGCAGGCCAGGGCCCACTACCGAAAATAATTAGTAAAAATTAGGGTTTGGTAATTGAGTAGAATTTTTACCGTGAAAAAAAATTACCAAACTATGCAGACGTCTGAATAATTTATTGTAAACGATTACCAAACGAAGTCATAATTTTCTGCAATCTTTTCTCGCCGTGCACTGAATATTTTTATCACATTCTAGTTCCACTGACATTTCAGGAAATTACGTGATTGAAAATTTCTCATAATTTTTCCATTAATCGCTTCCTGCAAATTAACTACAAATTGATAGAAAAAAAATCGGTGAATGTCTTTTCGCAGTGAGTACATGAATATCGAAAGTTTTTATTGAAAAATTCAGGCGATACGAGTGAATTTACTTACGCGAGTGTAAATGTGGTGGAGAAGACTTGGAATTTTCGATTAAAACCCATTCTTTGTTACCGTTGATGATGTGTTGACTGGATTTCAATATTTCTGGATTAAAAGTGACAGACGTGAAGACCCACGGACCCTCGTAAACCCCACCCACTCACTCGCGAATGGAGTACGGTTGCGTGGCTGCGTACACCTCTTCATTGCTTGAATGTACATCTCTGAATTTACTTGACCAGAAGTGATGTCTTGATGTCTTTCACGACCAACGCGAGGAGGCTCGATTAACCTGTCCCAGAGGGCTCATTTCACCCAAAGACATTTTTTTTATTTTCATCATAACGTGATGTGCTCCTCATCCTCTATTTTTCTGAATGTGCATTCTTCATGCGCCATTTTCAATTCTCCACGGCTTGTTCCCTATTAATATTAACTAAACCTTCGAGCCCAGCGGACATTGATACCTCGTTTCTTGTCTACTCCGCCTGACAACGATGGAGATTTTTGCCATCTCAAGGTCAGCACCCCCAAAACTTTTTATTTTCAGTTTAACAAAATTTAGTTATCATTTTGGTTGATTAAAAATTGAAAGTAATTTTTATTTGATTAATTAATTAGTCAATGTCTTCGTTATGATAATGTGGATGATCTGTAGATAATTGTTACGACCGAGTCGAATTTTTGCCGCTAATAATCGGCATTTTATTTCCGAGACACGTTCACCATCGGCAACTCTCAATTCTCCACGGCTTGTTCCCCGTTAATATCAACTCAACTCTCGACTGGCGGGCCCCCAGTGGATTTTGATACCTCGTTTCTTTCCCTCTCCTCGTGACACCGACGGAGATTTCGGGAATCTCAAGGACTTATCCATGTATGGGTGGATCTACTTGGAAATAGGGAATTGGCTGCTGCAACCTGGGATAGATTCCAGGAAGCTTCCAACTCTGGGTGCCATTGTGCACGCTCGTTTCGCTGGATTTCGTACGATCGCATTTAAATTCGTGAGGAGCACCAACTTATTCCTCTATTTTTTTTTTATTTTCTTCAACTTCGTCCTCTTCGCTCCCCCCTCACCCGCCGGACCATTCGGAATAAATAAGTCGTGGGGGTATTGAGGTTCGAGGAGGGCAAACGACAACGGCTGTGATTTCTGAACAAGAGTGGAGGATGAAAAAAATTCAATCTCCTCCATCGATTCCTTGTCTCATTGGGCTTCTCGAGCGATATCCAATTTCTCGAACCAACACGGACATGGAATTTTATTGGCCGGGTTTCTGCTGTACGCACTGGCTTCTTTTTATTCCTTAACAACGCTGGATTTTATGAACGACGACGCGGGGGGGATAGATCGGGGATGCGATGACGAGCAACACCGTAAATCGTATGTTGGCTTGTAAGGATTGGCAACAAGAAAATTTCTGCACATTGTCTGCTCTTTCTCGCAGGTCAGTCCGGTTTTCACGCCCGGGAATAATAACTACCGCCAACTGGACCCCTATACAGCTGGCCACCTCCAAACAGCGGTGGTTTTTTTGTTGTCACCAAACTGGTTTCCTTGAAAATTCTGGTTTAGTATTCAATTTTTTTATTTTTTTCGCTGAAAACGGGGGAGATTTTATGGGAGAAGAACAATTCGCTCTTCGTTGCTCGATATTTCGTGGCATCTCTCATTGTTTCGGGGATTAAATGAGCGATATAAATAATATTTTTTATTGTTAATGTAAAGAGGAAAGTGGAATTGAATAGGTTTTTCTTTTTAAGCTGAAGACCCGGTCTTTTAGACTAATTGCAGAGGTTCCATTTTGCCTCCAGTGTAATTAGTTAATTTTTATTGTCACTAAATAATGCGTTGTTTTGTTTAAAATACAATTCAGCCATGACAAACTTTTATTAATTTCATATTAACATTACAAATTCCCGGAAATGCCAATTTTTTCTCAAGAGTACGTGGGCATTATCCACTCATTCTCCATTAATCAGCAAAACTTTCCATATTCAAATGTTGCAAGCACTTGAATAACGAGTGTACATCCCTGACAATTTCGACAGTAGTTACGTTAATCGCAGGAGAGCCATCACTCCACCGCAATCCACTGACTTATTCAACGTGAGTACCAACAAGTTGGATTATCTTGGACAGCCCGCCAACCCAACTCGGTGTACCATCAGCTCGTCACCAGTCCGAGAAAAGCAAAAAAAAAAAAAACTCCCCCGCCTCGCCTGAGTTAAAATCCAAAACTTATAATTGACGAATGATTTTTTTGGGCCAGTGGCGTTAGACATCGTTTCTCAGTGTCGTTACGTGCGTCGAATTGTCGATAAACGTGTGTACAAAATCAGTGGTACACGGCGAGAGGATTTTTACGTGCTGGAACGTAAGACACGCTGCACACGGAGTTTTTCTCCTCCAGTCTCTTTTGGCCCTGGGAATGGAAAATAAATCGTTGAAATTCCCACTGTAAATTCCGGGTCTAGTAAGATGAAGCTGTAAACACTGTTCATTCCTCAGGTTATGAAGAGTATTTCTCTCTGGTTATTTACCGTCATCTCGAGGAGGGCTCGTAGTAGCTACGTTGACATGCCAATTCAACCGGAAATATAGAATGGAGATACTTATGAATCTTGCTCGTTCGTTTTTATTTCTCCCCCTTCTTCCTCGCTGTCGTCTCCCTCTCGTTTTCCTTTTCTCCGTTGAATCTCGTATTCCACCGGTTTACAGAGCAATATGCTCGCGAAGGAAGTCGTCGCCATCGTCTGACTTGCGTATAGTGTACCCAACGTCCTCCCACATTGAGTGGTCTCATAAAGAACTACTCACCAATTCTACGACTTGACTGGTCCAAATGTTCAGAAGATTCTAGGAGAAGAATACGAGTGGAAGAAATAAGGCGAAATATGCGGTTTTCCTTGCAACGACAAATTTTTACGATTTAGAGTCATCCTTTAGTTGCACTTTATGATAGAGCCAAGGGAGGTCTTCAAATTATGTGGTAAAAAAAAAAAAAGATAACATAACAAATGTAACAATTTTTTTACGATGGGATGCCACGAAAATATCGAAATATTTTGTCATCGAATTTGAGTTTCTCCAACAGAAACTGCCAATTTTGGCTTAATCATATCTTAATAATTAATGGAGATATTCTGGGAACTCTGGCCAATCTACTCTGGAATTTTTTGTCAATTGGAGATTGGCCGATTGATAATTCAAGTAAGACGAGGAATTTTATCATTTTCCGATGCTTAAAATCACGGAATTTCATATTGATATAAAAAAAATTGTGCATAGCTGGCAGTTTCCGGTGTATTTTGGGAATTCACGGCGGAATATGTAATCCCTGGCATACTTCGATATCCATGAGATACCATCAAATCCCTTCTTCAGTCAGGGGGGGAGGGATACATCGAACGACTGTATGGATTCTCGAGATATTTCCGTATCCTGATACCCTCACCAAGAGCGATCGGATACTTGGAATACCAATCACGTACGCGTAGTGTCCGCGAAAATGAAACTAGTGGGTTACTAACTTCCATTGAAATTCGGTGGTTGCGAACTGAACCGTTGTCCTCTGATTAATTGCACGAAGAGCCACTATCAAGAACTGTCGTTGAATGGACGTTCTTGTTCCCCAAAATATTTTACAAACTGAGAGTATTTATTTTTAAGTTCAAAAATTGATTTCATTGGCATTTTCATTTGAGTGAAGCTAGCACCCCTCCCCCTCAACCCCACACCTTCACCTATTATCCCAAATGTCCCGAGAAGGTTGGAAAACAGGAGATGCAAGTGTGCGGGTGCTGCGCCGTCCCTTACCAAAAAAAAAAACCCCGAGAAGTTGACAAAGAAATTGTTCTCTTTCCCGAAGAAATGTTTGTATTACAACAATAACAATGGAGTGAGCGCCATTTTTTTCATTCGAACGGACACAGAATACCAGATTGAGGCATCCTCAATCCCGAATTTTTCACGCCAGTAACGAGCCTCAAACAATGGACAAAAAGGCACAGAAAGAAGGAGAAAAAAGGACTTTGCTTTTTATTTATCATGAGAGATAAAGTCTTTGTTCGACTCTCTCTCTCTCTCTCTCTATTTTCCCTCCTTGCGTGGCATACAATTGAGTCGAACTTGAAACAAAAAAAAAAGAGAGAAAAGAAATGAGGAAGGGAGAGGACTCGTGCCTAACAAAGATAACCGGACGATTTATCGTTCTCAGGGGTGGAAGTTATCGTTGGGTACATCGAGACAGATCAGCCCAGCTGTACCGGACTCTTCCTCCTCCTTCCCGCTAATCATTTTTTCATCAATGTATCCTGAAGCATCATCATGGAGGGACTCCCGTAACAAACAGCATTCAGCTTCACACGCAGACGCTTTATTTCTTGTTCTCCCATTCCCTCGTTATTCCCCGGTACCCAAACGTTAATGTCTTTATCATGGG
This sequence comes from Psyttalia concolor, assembly GCA_030522845.1. NCBI lineage: Eukaryota > Metazoa > Arthropoda > Insecta > Hymenoptera > Braconidae > Psyttalia > Psyttalia concolor. The sequence continues at coordinate 23,818 of JAPYZM010000569.1, read as the reverse complement.
ACAACGGAGTCGGTATTCCCCTCCCTTTAATTATCAAACAAACCTGGAGATTTCACACGTTCGAAATAGAATCATTAGATAGAGAATTCGGGAATTTAGTGGCGAAATTATTCATCAGGAGTGAGCAACCTCAAACTCACTAAAAATGCGAAAAAAAAAATTATTAAAATGAAGTAATTACTCCCCAGTGGAAATCTAAGAATACGACTTACTTAAAAAATTAACCAGTGATTTTTAAGGCTCATGATGGCTGCTATTATGGCAAAATGGGACATTGATTGAAGTAATCCCAGATTAAAAAGAATGAAAATTCAAAAATAACAAATCCGACGTCTACTGATTTTTTTTTTCAGTTTCATTTCCATTACAATATATCTCACGTCAGGAATACACTTCCCAAAATACAGCCCAAAGAAATAGCTGAATTTAATTCAGCAATGTGATAGCTGCCAGCGGATTTAAACATTCCCATCCAGATATCTTTCGGGAGCTGTAGCGAGGAATCCATTTTTCATTTTGCGGTCCCGCGTGAGAGTAATTTGCATACTGTGGGTAGATGAAGTGCGAGAGACGGTGGGTAGAAAAGAAGAAAAATAACAAAACAGCAAAAGAAAACAAAATAAATGACAGTGGAGACAAAAGCGAGGAGATTTGAAAGAAGGCATCAAGAAACGGAAAGAGAAACGTAAATGTCGCGGTTTTGAAGAAAACGAAACAGCTCCAGAGGCAGCGAGAAAGGGGATTGGTAAGGGGGGAGAGGGAGGGCGAGGTAGAGGAGGAAAAATGTTGAAGGGAGAGGCTGAAGGAACGAATGATAAAATATGCCTCCGCCCTTTCAAATAAAAGTGGACGCGAACGAACGTACGAATGCCCTGCACCTATGTTTTATGCATATCCCTGAATAAAATATGATTACAAAGTCCTTTTGATTCAACGTATGTAGCGGCTTTCCGCGAAGCCTTCCACCAATGCCTGCGCAGAGACGCATATAGGGAGGAGGGAATGAGAGAAACCACACGGCTGTATTTGCCTACCACCCCCTCCCCTCCCACCTATTTCTACCTCTTACATCCCAAAGCCATCGTCCGTACATAGCTCCCTCCTCGGTTTGCGTGTGTGACTGTACGCACGCAACATTTTCAACCCTCTCCCTCAGTTTAATATAACCACCGGTGCGCTTCAATTGCAGGCGGTATAGACCCACCGCGCTTCGCGCGCTCAAACATTCCAGCAATGAATAAACTCCGACTATTACATGTAGCAAAAACCTCTCGCAAATGAAACCCGAGCTAGGGAAAATATTTGTTAAAATGCGTTTTTCTAATATTCGCGACTAATTGCTATTTTCAGTATTTCATCAAGTAAAAAAAAAAATCTCCGCTGGAGATTATTATTTGGAAATTGCTGGTTGAAATCCTGGCCCTCGAATTCAATTTTTTTTCTTCACTTGCACAAGGAGAGAAATTTTTTAGTAAAAAAAAAATTTTTAGTAAAAAAAAGTAAAAAAGAAATTGATATTTAAATTATTTCAATCGTAAACAGACTCTTTGATACGATATAAATAATTTAATTTGATGAGTGAGGTCACCTGAAAGTGGCAGAATAAATAAGTAAAATATTCTCAATTTTTTATTCGCTAAAAAAATTGAGTATTTATTTTAAATGGTTGCACCAGTAGTGAGGCCAAGACCAAACCAAATTGTTCTCGGGGTGGTCCGTTTGATCGCGAAATAATCCCTTTTTCTTCATCCCTGATAATGAAACTTAATTGATTTATTATTTCCACACGGAATTTGAGTAGGCCCGGGTTGCAACACGTATAAGTAATTGCTGTGAAATGTTACGGTTCCGTGTCTGGCAAGTTTTGATTGAGCCGAGGGTTGTATAGGGCATCGCATGAACTGGGAACATTAGGATTGTATGTGCGTGAATGCCTCCCAGGATCGATCCACTGGCGTTGCCAACTTCAAACCGATGGTTCAACACAGTTTTTAATAAAATATAGGGAATCTTCATTATGAATAATATGGGGGGATATTATTATGAAAGGGTACTCATTTATTTTACAAGCTTATTCACAACAAAAATAACACAAACCTCATTCATTAATTTATCGCTGTTATTTCACCGAGAGAAATAATAAATTCAAGAAGTTTGGTACGGAAACGAAACGTTAGATTGAATTATTAAACTCGCTGTATTTTCCGGGAATATCTCTGAATTTACCAGAAATAGCAGAATATTCCTCATTACCTTTTTTGAAGCTCTCAGATTACTCTACAAAAAAAATTCTTACAAAAAATCGAATTAATATGGTTCTGTAACAATTATACACTGGCCAAAAATTACTCCAGAAATTTCAAGTACCAATTTTATAACTTTTACCAATTATTTGAATCTCAGAATATTTGCCGAGTTTAGTTTAAACTTTCAATAATAATCTACCATAAAAAATCCAATTACCCTCGCCTCGTACCCTGAAAAAAACAATTAATTTTGTTATTAACTATTCCTCTCACAAAAATTCAAAGCGAGTTTTACTGCAGAATTTTGAAATTAAATACGTTTGGCAGAATGAAATATTTTCCTCAGTGCTATTTAAATATAATAATTCACCAACAATTTCATATTAAATTAACCTGAAATTAATGAGATAGTAAAACGTAACATTTTAATGTGTGTACACTCACAAGTACCCTTGAACAATCATCATTAACCATTTGACTTTGAACCTTTGTTTCAGGTCAATTCCGTTCGCCGCGAATAACCGAGCACCCATCGGACATAATAGTAGCAAAAAACGAGCCGGTCACCCTGAACTGCAAAGCGGAGGGTAAACCGGAGCCAACGATAGAGTGGTATAAGGATGGTGAGCCGGTGCAAACATCGCCAGGCGATGCCAAGTCACATCGTGTACTACTACCAACCGGATCCCTCTTCTTCCTACGTGTGATGCATGGAAAGAAGGAGCAGGACGGCGGAGTTTATTGGTGTGTCGCTAAGAACCAGGCGGGCAGTGTTAGCAGTAGAAACGCCACCCTCACCGTAGCAGGTAAGTGCTCAAAAAATTCATTTTCTCTTTTATTTATTATTGGCGATTTTCATTGCAAACTAATCGACAAAAAAAAATTGTTGTTCACGATGGGAAGAAGCCGCGCCATTAGGCCCCAAAATCAATGCTTTCACGCTCCTTTCCCCTCGGTCGTAACCATTGAGCTGTACACCGGGGTAAATCGATTATGCATATCCGTGAATCGTGAACTCGATAAATTATTGAAATTCTAAATGTCGAGACGATTTTCAATGCAATAGACGTCGCACGCAGACCCATCGGGGCATTATTCTGCGTTACACGAGAGTAGATGGGGTCAAGTTGTCAACGGAATTCAATGTTTATTGGAACTACGTTTGGGGATCGCTGACAATAAAGAGATCAGCCCCTGGAAGGCCGTAAGAAATTCATTTGACATCGACGCCCGGCCGGCTCGATTTTTCTTATTTTCCTCCCCTGTTGATTGCAGCCAGCTTTACTAATTACAGCCGAGAAAATTGATGAAAAATTGTGATCTCGCGCTCAAACGAAAGGCCGTAAAACGTACAATGTCGGTAATTAGGGCCTCGGCATGTCCTGCTTTCGTAGAGATCATTGAGAGGTTTGACAAGATTTGAACTGAAAAAAATTGCAATAGTTGGCATTGAAATTAATTAAAATTCTCCATTACGCCGGGAGACGATAGCTCAACTGGTAGAATTCCGAGAGTAAATAGGGGGATTTTTAAAATCCCTGAAATCCCCCCGGGCTATAACCCTGAATATGCTAATGAACAACTAGACTGCGAGTGGATTTTCTCCGAAATCTCTAGGTCGAAACGTACAACGGCCTGTACACGTCCGAGTTATAATACCGATTAGCTATCGTTGAATTGCATAATTCTCGTGTAAAAGCTCAGCCAACAATTAGCATTAATTGCGATACGGCTGTCGAGTTAGTGACTTGTTTACAATTCCGTACTGCATTACACCAACATACGAAACGAGTTGAAAAAAGAAAAAAAAACGGCATTTAATGTATAATTTCCGTCGCTCAACTTTTTATGCTATCTTATCCCTTTGTTTGATTATTTCTCTCACTCGTCTTGCACGAGAGTCACGACAGGCTTTTGTGCGAGTGATATACATCCCCTTGGCACATTAGAAAACACACCACCCTCGGGGCTTTTATTTCCCTCTTCTCAATCCGGAAAACGCACGGAAATACAACTTACATTCTCGTTAGCGTTTTCAGATAAAAACTCTTGTTACGAATGCGGTTTTTAATGATAGCACGTTTTTTTATTCCACACCTATATACAACAGCGACATGCCCTTTTGGCTCTGATTGTAATTCGTGGGAAAAAAAAATTTTAATCACTGTTATTTTTTTTTTTTTTCCTGTTTTTTCTTCTTATGTACACATTAATAACGAAGAGCGAGTGAGTGTAAGGGCTTGTGCTCAACAATTATTACCGGAGTCACGTGGTTATGGGTTGTCTATGTGTGTGTGTGTGAAATGCACCAGCGAATATAGAAGTTGTAATCGATGGTCCTCGTATCGTAGGGTTCGAGCGACGCGTTCGGTGGCAATACGTTCTCGGCAATGGCCACGGTAAATATGCCAATAGCACAAGAGTACCCCGGGATATGCGAGAGGGCTGGGGGGGAGGCGGCCGGGGGTGGTAAAAGAGGAACAGGAAAAGCGAGAGATAGAGACTCAGCGAATATAATTCTGATTTATGTTGGATGGTGAAACTCAGCTGGTATAAAACTCAACGGGTATTTTCATTTTCGTTCAAGCGTCGTCGATTATTTGTTGGTTTTTGTACAGTATTTCAGGGACTTTTATGAGTTTTAGTTTGATCTGGTGAATTTTTTTCTCCACTTCTGTTGTTTTTTCTCTTTTATTTTCATTTTTTTTCTTTTTCGAGAGACAGTTTTTGGCTTTTCTTATTAATTTCTTTCAAGCGAGATTTCGAATGGAATTTTAAAAAAATTCAGCTGATGTTAGTCGCCAATTTGCGGTTAATTGACAATTAAAAAATACTCGGCTCTTTTAGATTCAAGAGCCCGGGGTTGAATCCCGCTCTGGATTATCCACAATTTCAATAAAAATTTCTTGTAAATTTTATATCGAGAATATTCCCGAGCCCCATCTCCTACTTATTTTAAAATTCCATCCAATGGTCTCCTGTGACGTTACAAGAATGTGAAGCGCTACATAAATTCCCTTCTTTGATGTAAAAATTTCATTGTTGAGTTGTATAAAAAATGGAAAAAATCGGGTACTCTCTCGATGACAATTCTTGTTAATTCGAAATGTTGGAAAACGCCCAATAAAAAACTTGGACTAGTGCCTTTCATCCAAGCACCATCAATTATTCTCCATATTTCTCCCAGAATACCGCAGACTTCTATGAGTTTTCATTTCGATCACTTATTTTTCCCCCCTCGATCTGCTCCCCCACGGTTTTTTTTTTATCATCTCGCCGTAATTTTCGGAAATAACTTTTCCCCAGGGCGAACTAAATTGATAGAAAAAGTTGGATGCCGGAGAAGTTGAAACATTGAGTTAATAGCCTGAGAGATTTGCCGCAGTTTTACGACATCTCGTGAAGCGGTCAGAACGCAAAAGCACGAGAGAAGAGTAGAGGAGCGAGTCAATCTGGGCTCTCTGATTAGACGAGTGGATAGTTAAAGGACACTCCCGCGATTCTCCTCCGGCATCAAATTGCCAAACTTAATTCCCCTGACCCTTTCTCACGAATGGCTGGTGAAATTTGTCGACCACGAGAGCGCGATTAGGAGTATCTGTCATCGCCCAGCCATCCAGACACACACACACACACACACACACACACACACATAGAGAGAGAGAGAGAGAGAGAACCATTGAGATATAAAGTATGCCCATTTCCGCGATATGGAGTAGAGATGCGAGTCGTTTTCCATTTTCCTAACTCCGGAAATTTCCATTTTTTCCTCTGCATAATGCAGCGTTGGAAGGGATAGAATTTTCAATCCTTTGAGGAATAGACTAGGGGGCGAGGGAGGGAATAGAGAGCTCGCGGTGAAAAGCACCGAGAGATATAAAAAATTATTGGGGCCAGAAGAAGGAATGGTAACCCAAGGGGTATTACCGTCGGCCGAGTTTCTTTCCAGAGGGTGTAATTTATCGTCGAACATAGCCATTCCATCGTACATTATTCCTGGAAATTCAGCACCCGAGAGAGTGAGAGAAAGAGTGAGGGGGGAATTTCGCCGGGCGATTTTCGTTAATTTTTTTTTTTTTCGCCCCATCTTATTCTTGTTGGGGGCTTTATAATGCGTGGCTTGCTGCTTTAATGGGGACATATGTAGAGTAGTCCACACGGGCATTGTCCTGTGGCGTAAAGAGACCCTCCGGAATCACCTGACTACACTGGGCGCCAGCCCATTGTTTCCAGGTTCGACCTCCCGCGAGATCTAACGAGGCTTTTTTTTTTCTCTTCTTTCATTTCCCTTTATCCGGCTTTTATTCAAAATCCGGGGGGGGGGGGGGGATTTTTCAATACCGCGGGCTTCCGTTTGCTCATTTGGGGGAATTGCAACAGCAGATTGAGAATTTAATAGAATTTAATACAAATGGGTAAATTTTGGCTGAAATACGAGACGCCAGGATTTTTATTTACTAAACCAAATTCAATGACAATTTATTCTTCTGATTTTTTAAAATTATGGCGTTTCATTTGGGGTTTAATTCGGTGGAGATACTCTCAATACTTTGGGGTACTGTTAACTCGTTTGGATGAGTTGCAACATCAGATTACGCGTACTGGTAACGACAAGTGGGGCATAATGTTCGAATTAAGGTATGGGCGTGTAAGCCGAGGAAATTGTAACCCAAGAGATGCAACCGTAAGAGGTAACACAAGCTGAATTTTGCTGAAAACATCTTCAGGGTCGCTAACCCTTGGCCATAAGCCCCGAGTAAAGCGATACACTGGATGCCACGGGAATTCCTAGACAGATAGCGTTGCTGTGTTCGATCGTGAAATTTCAGGGGCGTTTGTGGACTCGGATGAGTGGGAATCTCTGGATGAACTTGTCGGCTGGTTATTGATTTGTCTATTTCACTTGAGATTGTACCAATCGATCTCTCATGGTGATTGCGGAGTGGGATGCATGAAAAAGTGATGGGGACCTCCTTTCGTTGGAGGTCAACAATCAGATGGATTGATTGAAGTGGATGGGGATGTGTAAAAAATAAGTGACGCTGCGGATTGATTGAAATATCAAATTTCAACATCTCAATTGGTGATAATCGGGTTTACGATTAGAGAGGCCATTGGAATTATAACCGACAAATGATGGAGCACTTTTTCCTTTTTGGATTAGGCGCTCAGCCAGTGGATGAACGAGCCGCGATGACTGGGGATTTTGTTATTCACAGGCGGTCCAGTTTCAAAGGAAAGTCGACATTTTTTTTGCGGGACAATGCCGCAAATTTTTCAGTTCTTTTTTTTTAATTGAGGAAGAAATTTGACTGATTAATCGGCGAAAATTGATGGGACAAAACTCATTCATTCCTGGGGGGCCGATAAAATAATTCGCCTCTGGTAGTAATTTTCCAATTTCCATCGGGAAAGTATTGATATTAACGGCTCATTCTATCACGTCTGCTCTGTGAATTCAGCGGCCATTAGCTAATAGCAGAAGCTGGGGATGTGAGCGTTGAGAAGTCCATGTGCAGTTTAGCGTTGAGAAGGAGATAACCCAGTTGTAACTCCGGGAGATATGGTGGGAGGACTCCATCAACTAATGAGTCGCTTGGAAAAGCCCTTGTACAAAAGGAGAATGAAGGGATGGTTATGAGAAATCCAACGTGCCCGGTCAAGAAGCTCAAGGCGTCAAGTCGAGAAGAGTCTAATTAAGACACTGGCACGACTGTGGAAAATTATACGTTCGCTTGGTCACACCTCGGCACGTAGACTCCTGTTCTCTATCTCCAGAATCACTTGGAGTCTTTGCGTCTGTCTCTGTAATCTTACATCTTAAATCATAAAAACCCAACGAAAACACAACAATTTTTTTTTAATACAGAGACAAAATTCAGGGTTAAGTCCGCGATGGACTGAAGTTTAATGCAGACGGTCGTTTAAAATTTTAAGGAATACATTCGAATGAATTACTTGTGGTGACGTCAACGCTGGATTTAATTTTTAATAGAAATACTTCGAAATTGTCGTTCAGATCTCCAATCCTCCAACTCCAATATCAAATAAAATAAGTCACCCAGAAGTTATCCTCCACTTTCTGTCACCAGAATCACTTGGAGTCTCCGTCTGTCTCCGTAATCTTACATCTTACATCATAAAAACCCAACAAAAACACAACAAATTTTTTTTTAATCCAGGAACAAAATTCCTCGGGAAGTCAGTGATAGACTGAAACATTCAAGATTTTTGAGGAACAAATTTTTTTAATTAAAATATTTTCATAATTCCTGCAATTAAAAGTTCGGGAAAAACATTTCAATCAATTCTTTTCAACAAATTCCAAGTTAAATTCAGTTTTTAATGAAAAAATCCCGCGAAATTGCCGTTCAAATCTCCAATTTTCCAACTCCAATACCAAATAAAATAAGTCAGGCAGAAATTACCCTCCGCATTTTATCTCCCGAATCACTCAAAGTCTTGTCATCCATCTCCGTAATCTCGGATTTCGCATCTCCAGATGAAAACGAATAAGAGAAATGAAAAAGAAAAAAAAAACAACGGGGGAAAACTTCGAGGGAAAGTCTTCCCTGTTAGACGCCACTAGGTACCGTGACATTCAACGTACGACTGATGGGTCAATAAAGCAAAAGGGTATCGCGTGGGAAACTGACCGTGTGCGTCAGGAAGCTGTACGTGATCGTTGTATTGAATGTGCGTGGTAGGCATTGAATTGAGAAAACCCTTTACAACTTGAGTAAAGCAACACCGACAGATACATTTGTTAGAGTGAGCAATCAAAACTACACAAAACGTGTCTTCCAGGTTGAAGTATTTATTGAGAAGTTGCTCGACAACTATCCGACAATCTACACCATGAAACTCCAGAATTTTTCTCGATCTTCCCAGGTTTGTTCTTTCAATCATAAATCAAAAGTTGGAAAATCAATGTTTTCCATTCATTCTTATAACTTTGAGGACAAATATTTTGTGACTGTTATTTGACTCCCGAACAGACGACGGGGACTGATTAATAAATGAGGAGGAGAATTTGGAAGGGACGACGCGTTGAGAATTTTTTTCCCCCTTCTTTTGACGATGAAAATCATGGAAAAATTTTTAAAACTTCTCGGGGTCATTACTCCTGGTGCGATGGATCTTGTGGCATTGTCTCCTGATGGTTACTTCATGTTATGAGATCTTGAATGTGCTGTAACTGTCGAGTGTCAGATAGCCACAAACCACTCACGAAGCTTTTATTTTTTTCACCAATGCCGATAGTTTCAATCTGGGGGAAGAATGAGAAAAAAAAATAATGACGAGCTTGTCCGGGCAATAAAAGTCGTCTTGATTGCTCGAACTAAGAGATGAGAGCGTGTTGCCAGTGATTTTAAACTTTTGTATCTGTACATGAGTGGATAATGGGCAATTTATGACTTTTTGATTCTTTTTAGATTTTATTGGATGAAATTTACATTTAATTGGTCATTAAATTTTCGGAGAAGTGACATTGAATTCAATTTACGGAGGAAGAATTATCGGGGAATGTGAAATTCCTTCACTCGAAAAATTTTATTTTATTCACTTGAATGTCTACATTTGAAATGAAATAAAAAAAAATAACAACATTTAATGACAAAAATTCCTGACAATTCGGGGGGGGGACAATTCGAGGGGGATATTGCCATTTCCCCGGGAATTATTCCAGTCATTTTTTTTTACATTAATTTTCTCCGTATGAGGAGAAACATCCGGTTAACCTTTTCTCCCCTCCAATCTCCGATGGACCCTTGTCTGCATAGTTGTTAGGAGACCATGGATAACAATTTCGGTGGGCTAAGGTCGAAATAGTCCCGAAACTAAATTTCGCCACCGTAACCTCCTCATCCCCCCAAGATTCAGGGAACATCGTCGGTTGCGCGTAGTGCCCGGGGCCGTCGATAAGTCGATTTAAACCACTACACAGGAGAAGAAGACTTCCGAGAATCCCCAGGACCTCACGCACGATTTCGAGTTGTATCCCTCGCTCATTATCATCATACGAAATTTTCTTTTTCGTAACATGAGCCAGGTAAAACTAACGTGAAGTTCGCGCTCGCCCCCGGGGCCAAGCGCCCGCGGATTAAGTTGTTTTCCGCGGCAGTTGCCTTCCTCATGGTTGAGGTACAATGTACATGATCCCCCCTCGTCCCCTCCCCACACGAAAACGAGGGGCCATTTTATGAGGCCACTCGAATAACGAGAGTACCCGCGATTTCGTGTGCGGTGTACTCGTAAAGCATTCTCAGTAGCTTGACCCTAGGGGTATAAAAGTAATGTGAGTTGAGAGTGGAAGCTCAAAATCACGAACAACTTGGTATATAATATATCTACTGAATAAATTGTTTAACTCTACGAATTTTCGTTTTTCTGCACTTCAAAAATTCAGCTTTACGTTAAATTTTAAATAATTGGAATCGCAATTTTTCATTGACGAGTCCAAAGATCGTCAAACTTTTCGTATGTTCCTACAACTGCAGAACAATTCTCTTAAAATAAACAATAAAATAAAAATTATCGTATTCGATGTGAAATGTTGACAAGTGCCGTCAAATAGTTCCGCATTTTGTGTCACGCCTGACCCTGGTGGCCTTTTTCCTTTCCGTCATCGATAAGTTTTAACGACGTATAAAATATTTTTCCGATCCCAAAGAACCATCAAAACTCGTGTACTCTATCTCGCGAGTATATTGGCTAACCCAGCGACGCAGTACCGAGCCAACCATAACGTCTGAGGGTATTGCGCTTGCGCTCCACTATCCCCTGAATTGTCCCGGGACCACCGTAATTTAGTAAATTGAATATCGCTACAGGGTAAGACGACGTTGCCGAAGCCACCAAAGGCATCCCGGAGAAAAGGCCAAGAAGGCACTGGGGGAGAATCACGAACGAGAACTTAAAGGCAATGTATAGGGTACGACTCAATGGCGTTAGATGCAAACGAGAAAATTGGCAAATTCTGCTGAGCGAATTGTACATTAGATTCACGAGATATTACATTTCCATCTATTCAACCGCTTTTCCATTATCCCGATTTATTCCCTCGCGGACTCATTTTTACGCTGACTAGGCGGTAATCTCATTGAGTTATGATCAGTTTATTTTTCATTGAATAATTTTCAATTCAACTTCATGATAAATCATTAAGATACGATAATTATTGTGAGCTTTCTCAACGTTCCTGGAATTGTTGAGCAAAAATTCGGGGACTCTGAATTATTTTCCCCCTAAATTTGGCATTTCAGCGACGAAAATCCCCGAAGTCTCTTTGAAACAAAAATATGGAACTTGAACAATTATTAACCCCTTGAGAAATAAGTCTCGAATTGACCCATCATCTCACCTCACCCAATCTCCTCATCAATCGATCTAGATGCTGGCTCAGCATCTCTCGATAGAGACGGCATGATAATTGATGCAGGCCCTGAGGGTCAGAACTTGGGCTTCATCAAAGCCCGAACCACTACAGTAGGCGATTGATAATCAATAGTCCAGATGATTTCTGTCCCCCCCCCCCCCCCCCCCTCTACCACCTCAAACTGGATCACTTACAGCCCTCGGATGAGTCGCAGAAACTGCCCCCTCAGAGTTAAACGGCGCATCACCACAGCTGCTGTTGACGATCAAACCTGGCTCAGAAACTCCACCCACTCGCCAGGCCTTTGAAACAAGTATCAAACAGTCCCTGACAACAGTTTTCAAAGTGTGTACACAACTTTGTAGTTTGCAATGGTGGAGTTTGCGGTGGCAATTATTCCACGAAGGGCACCGCAGAGATTCGCGAGTGATTCTGATAATGTTGAATGTCAGATGGTGGAGGGAGAGCAGGCCAGTTGAATGGCCAACACACAGAGCCGAATAAAGAAGTGAGTTTAATGACGCGGCGAAAGGGCAAAGATGTTATAGCCTCCCTCCTCCCTCCTCCTCCTCCCCCAGCTCCGGTTTCACACGAGAAAAAGAATTCATGTACTGCCCGGGGAAAAAGTGATTATAACGAGCTCGTTTCACTTTTTAGGGAGGGGAAATTCTTCAGCCTCACACGATAAAAACTTGTTTTATTGTGGAATATCGCAACGACTGATGCGTTGTCTAGAAGTCCCCAGTCATCCCTTTCAATAATGTCAAATGAATACTTAAATATCTTAACTTTTTAATATCCAGTGTTTTTGAAAATCAGAAATTAAAAATTCTGGGGAAGTTTTAATTTTAATTAAATAATTAAATTGAATTATTTTTTTTTTCATGAAATTTGAGAGCATAAAATAATTAGAATTCTGTCTGTTTCAAGTGTTTTGAAAAAAAAGTGCCAATAATTTTCCCAATCTCTAAGGAGCTCGTTCAGTTTTTTTTGGAGGCGCATTCCTCAGCCTCACCTCATCAACTCATTTAAGTGTATTCTCGAGGGCGATAATAAATCATAAGAAAAAGAAATAAGTGGAATTAGTGTGACATTGTGGAACACCTGGACGATCCATCTAGACACATGGGCCCCCGATGATTTCTGGTGATACACCCCGCGGATAAATCTCAACGGTCGCATTCCTCGGGGAATCGAGGAGTCATCTGGATGAGACGTACAATGCTCACCTAGCCTGTTCCTGACCGCTTCGCCTGACGGTAGAGGCTGGCATGAACTTGGGCCGCGATATAGGCGTAGCCGAGTGTGTAGATAGGGCATGAAATATGGCGGCGAGATGACCGATACTGGCGGTAGGCCCTGGCTCTACCTTCCACTGTCGCCCCGCATCAACTCCACCAACGGAAACTTGACTGCACGCCTTTTCCACTTTTTTTTTCTCGTCTCCTTCCTGTGAATTTATAATTCATGCCGGAGTGGATTAAAAATCCCACGGGGGCGGCTCGGCGGGGGTGGGGAAAATAGCGAGACTTCCGACTCGATGCGAATTGATGATTTGAGGAGAAAAATTGTGAAATGCATGTGTGCAGTGGATGAAGGAGAACGGGAAATCGAGGGTGGAGAGAATGTAATAAATCGGTGGTAGCGAAGAATCTCGAGCGACAATCGATCTTGGCCTGTAACGCTTTATCGAGATCTCTGGCTTTCTTTTTCTTTGCACTAGTAAGTCTCTGTCCTCTCTCGCTCGGCCAACCGTATATACAAGTCTCGAAGATCCCGGCCCTCTGGCGAAGTGATACATTTTTATGCGGCTTTTTTTTTCGTGGATTTTTATTTTTTTTTTCATTTCGCGTGGCTCTCGGGGTCATCGCTCTGGCCTTCGTACGGGTGAGGCCATAAATATCAGAAGTGCGATACACTGTGTCATGCATCCGTGATAGCGAGCGTGAAATTATTTATCCTAGATTACAGGGAATTTTTTTTCGCGAGGTGCGTCTCGAAAAAAATCAATTCAAATGGAAAATCATGGGGGTCCAGGGGGGCTTTATTGGATGGGGATTTTCTGTAGAGGTCTACGATTATTTATTGATAATTGGAAAAATAATTTTGTAAACGATTTAATTGAATTCGCATTGGTAACTAGTGAGTTCTCGTGAAATTCCCCAACAGTTCATTAAATTTCCGATGTTCTCGCACTTTTTTACTTTCTACGATCGTTACTCCAATGATAGTCCGATTGTTCTTTGTAATATTATCGATTTTACTTCCGCCGAGTGGGTTGACTATCGACCATTGACGGGGGACGATAGCCTACTGGACTTTGTCAATAATTTATCATGTCTCGCATGCGATCTCGCGACCCGAATTCGATTAGCCCGTCGGGCGCCACTCGGATCAGCCGGAAATTTGTTCCAGCATATTGGGGGAGGGTTTTTTTTTCCCTCCCCAACCGGAGACATATTTTTAAACACTTACGGAATCAATGACTTGATAATACTCTGGCATTCTTCAGAATCAATAATGCAATAGCGAGTCAGGATTGTTTTGCCATTAGGAGAATAGAATATGTGGCGGAATATAACCAGCCAGAGGTAAATATTTTCCAGCGTTCACTTTTGCTTCACCGCACACTGTGTTTCACGTCCATCAATTTGTTCACGATCAACTGTCGGGGGCGTTTGACATGCCTGACTGTATCAACAATGCGTCCATTCACCTGACAATGCAGACAGGCTAAAACTTTTGATGCTCTAAACTAATTGCTATCATGAACCTTTACACTGGGGAAAATAGCTTTGTTTGGGGGATGTGATAGTCGTTTGGATTTTGGGAAAGAATTTTAGCAACAAATGATTTTTTATTCATTTTTAGGGGAAGTCCAGCGAAACTGAGAGACAATACTATCTTATTGAACTGTTTGGGAGCTCCCACGTTCATTTCCTCCCTCTGAATCGCATTCTCTATCATTGTTATTAATTTTACAAAATAGTATATTAATCAACAAGTGCTGGATGCTCATAAACATCAAGACAACACGAGTTGTTTAGACTATTTTATATTACACGCGCGTGACTACATTTTTTTATTAATCTATTTAGTTAATAATCTTTTTAGAGGGCATAAACGAATGAAGTATTTGTTCAAAGATTAATAAAAAAATATTGTTACCCACTGGTAACATAAAATCTTGTAATTTTTTAAATTTGAACAATCATTTATTTATACTAAAAAGTTTATGTTTCTGCTACTGAAAATTTAGTTCTCATTTCCGGGCTTTGAGAATCCCGAAATTTAGATTGAACTCCAGAATTTAAAAAATGAATTATTGTTATTAAATCAGGCGATTTATTGAACAAAAAAAATCATGAATACGATCAATATTAACAAAGGAATGATGTAACCGGGGATTTTTGTAAAATTCAGAATTCACCTCTCCCCATTTAAACCTACCCCTTTTGTCGCCGTATTGTGGTCGCATTTCAATGGATATTGTACTAAAAAATAATATTCAGTGAATGGAATTGGTTATCGGGTCGGGGTTCTTTGATTTCAATCTCTGGAGTGAAACGCGAGAAAAAAATGCCGAGAAATCGAGATTTCAAATGAAAAACTAACACAAACATTATTAAGAGTAATAGAGTTGAGTGAAAAAATAATTGAAACCGGTTGGAACAATTTGGGAATGGGAAAAAAGTAAAAAAAAGAATGAGGAATTCAATCGTACCATTCTGAGGCTGAAAGAGAGACTTCTCAGATACCGAGGGCTTGTTGTGGAGTAACTTAACGAAGATTAAGCACTCGCGGCATTACATCCATTTACTGCTTATTTACTCTAATTTATCTTCATTTCCATCCGCTGCTTGTCGGTACATGCCGCTTGCTAAATGACGTTGCGTAGTGTACATGTAGTACAGGCAAAAAAATAAAATCCACGATTCGTTATTTTCTCTCCACGCGATTGAAAACTAATTCAACTGTTTGGCTTCCGAATGGGGGATTTTTAATTGTTCATTTTGGGGAACATCAGCGCAAACTCGATCAGAATTAACGGACGTTTAACTAACTACTCTCATGTGAGAATAATAAAATTAATAAAATTAATTTTCATTTTTTTATTCTAAATTGATTGAACAGAAATTTTCGCGAATTTCACCTTTCGACTACAATTAATATTAATTTTTTGATAATTATAAATTAATAGTTATTTATTCGTTGTTAATTATAAAATAATAGTTTTTTCCCTGTTTTAATCGCCCAATTTACTCTTGAAAACACATCGACGTGTCCAAAAATTAAATTGTGATTTATAAAATTGTCAAATTGAGAGAGTCTCAAGTTGAAATTTTCAAAAATCTCAATAAAAAACTGAAAAAAATCCCAAAGCAATAATTTTTTGTCGTCTGTAGGAGAGCCTGGGGTTGTTTTCAAATTTCTTCGGTGGATTATTTTATTCCGGGGTAAAGGGGCTCAGCCAATTTTTCATTATTATCACAAAGCCGACGAAAAAGGGGTGCGCCTGTGCTCCTTGATAATGAAGGACTAGCTGTACTGGACGAAAAATAAAGCAGGCGAAAAAAAAGGGCGAAGGGGCGAATCAATCTTCCGTAATCGGATGAGAGCGTCCGGATTGTGTACGTGGGGATGCAATTGTCAAAATCAAAATCCTAAATTCAAATATCGCACTCCAAGTAATCACGGCACCGACACTGTGGAGGTATGTGTGGGTGGTAGATGGGGATGACGAGGGGGTGAATATTCACTTTGGAGATTTGTGGATGAGAGGACTGGTAGAGACTCTGTCGGTCTCTCTTTCTCTCTGCAGATGGGGACTTCCAGCTGTGGAATCGCCGCTTCGACCCTTCTGAAATTATTCTAATGATGGCGAATGGGGAGAGGGATGGTGCTACTGATGGCAAGTCACTCACGTGACGCGAATTCCTTGCCACTTGAGTTTACCCTACGGTTTCTCATTGAATATCCACTTTAATCCAATGAATTTGTCGTAAATAGAGGCACTGCTTTCGCTACGAAAAATTCAATTCCCTTTTTTCGTCTTCTTTGGAAATAATTAATTGTCTAGAGAAGACATAAAATCCGCTGAGAGCAAAAATACTTTTAACAAAGAAAATTTACTCGGTACAAGAGAATACTCTCCTCTCAGTTTAAAAATCTGTAAAAATTCGGGATAAATTATTTTCCTCTCATACTCAGGGAAAAGTCGTTCATCAAGTTCAGATTCTCCTGCCTCCAGAGAATCTTCAACGATCAGCCTGAGTCTTCCCATAAATTAATCTCGTTTGCATTCCATCTGGAGTTTAACCATTTGTTGGAATTCATGAATTCTCGAATTAATGGCTCACTATAATGAACTGAGGAATTCTTCTCGCGATTAAACAGACCGCAACTGCATGAAGTCATGTGAAGCACATCATTTCTAGTCTTCAGAAAATTTTGAGATCCTTTCGGAGTTGGAAGCTCTCACTCTGTTGAAATATTTTCTTCTCTCACTCTAGGATTAACATCAGTAATCAGAGTTCCTGATTTTAGGAATTGAAAAGAGAATATTTATTGTATCAATTGAGTGAACTTTGGCAAAAGTATTTTTTTCTGCCAGTGTAGGTAGACCGCCTTCGGACTTTCAAAACAATTCACGACTCGCGTAGAACCCCATACACGCCCATCTCGATAAGCTCACACTCTCCAATCATAGTCCACTCATTAATGATCGTCCCACGATGAGTTTGTTGCAATGAAATACCTATCTGGTGATTCGTTACAGTGAGTTGAGCAAGAGAATCGCGCAATCCGCAAACAATACATGTTTCGTCCTTCAATTAGTGAAAACTGTTGATCGTAATGATGTAATTCAATACCAGGAGAAGTCCTGATATCGTTCCCCCAAAGCCAATTTTTCGTATTTATGAATGAATGTCTCAATTACCGACAATTACAATATTTTTAAAGCTATAATTACTCGCAAAAAAAACCATAACATCCCCAGTCAAATATTCTTCTGACGATAATTTTAAACAGTTTTATTATAGAAATCTCGGGCATTTGATTGTCGCCCCTCAATTTAAAATTCGAGCAATTTCTGGATAAAAAAAATGTTTGCTTATTGCGCTAATTTTGCGGAGTGAGTCACTAGAGAGAGCGAAGAGAGGCTCAACCGCTAGTATTTCTCAACAAACGCCGGAGAAAACGATCGAAAAGATTCCAATGGAAAAGGGGTTGAGTCGTATTTTGTGGCAGAACGATGACTGGCAACGATAAATAAGTGCTTTTTACGTTGATCACTGGACCCTCGTCTCGGTGGATCGTTTGGCTTGAGGGCACTGAGTTGGTACCCAGGTGACTGACATTACTCTCCTGGCGGTGCCTAATCTGTAATCAGTAATGCCGCACCATGTCATGCCACACGTAGTGCCCACCTTCCACGGATCTGACCACCCTTTATGGTATGGGCTTCAAGGTCTCGGGAATACTAGGTGGCCAATATGATTGCTCGAGTGATGCTGCTCGTGCAGGTTTAATAGAGATGAAAATTTCGTGATGCATGTGCTTTGAACTGGTCCAATTAAATTGCGTTCGATGATTGAAAAATTCTGGGGAAAACTCTTGAATAATTATCTCCATTTTTTCAGCAGATCAATTAAAATTCAAACAACTAAGTTTGAAATAAATTTCCAATTGCCACTGATTATTAAACAATTAGTAGAATATTAAAGCCCGTCGGATTGAAAGAAAAAAAAATTTTAATGATTAAAATTCGAGTCTGGAAATTCTAATGTAAATTTTTAATGATTGAACGAATTTAAATAGAGATCGAAGAACCCCCAATTCTGGTATCAAATCCCATTCCCTAAATATTATTTTCATCTACAATAACCATTGAAACGTGACATGAAACCAGAGAAAAAGTAGTGAGCACGTGAATAGGAAGAGCGAAGCATCGGAATCCAGAAATGGAGTTGCACATAAATGCACCTCCGGAGTTGCTTGGAGCTTTGCCCGCCTACTGACTACTCAATTAGGCTATTTCGTATATATTTTCAATGCTCCTCGGGTGTACATTGTACTCAACAGCGGTACGAATCGCAAGCACGTGGTGCCCGTACATCTGTCGCACACCAGTATTCGCACCCAGTCCTCAGGAGCCTCCCCACCCTTTCCCGGTGCTCTTTATTTTCATTTTTTTTTCTTTTTCACTCGGCTTTTTCGCACTCCCTAAACCATTATCATCATCACCCGGGCGCGGGTGCACAGTGCCCATTGTACCATTTGCCGACTACTAGAATACGAGTTTTTTTTCCCCCTTTCTTATGACACATGTGCTATAGTTCAACTCAACAGGGATAAGATATTAATAAAATGTGTGTTTGAGGACTGAGGGAAGAGTTTTCTTGTGCACGTGTCGGACTTTTCTGTGTTTGTTGCTCGTTTCAACTAATTGGCACGTGTCCGGGGAGGGGGGCGATTTGTTGGAGCGAAGGATCGACCATCAGGAGATTAAGAAATCCTCGGGATTGATGGATTATTTGAGAGGGACGGGATGAACGAGTGGGTTTGTTCGAATTAATAAAATCTCTTGATTAATTTTTTTAAATTTTAGCGAAAAATTGGAAATTCAATTGGTTTTTTTCCTCCAATTGCCAGCCAACCGTCCGCAAATTCTGATTTTCCGAGTGGTGAGCCTGAAAGGGGTCCATTCCAAACAAGTCTTATTAGAAAGTAAAAAATTTCGGAATTCCAGGAATTCACAATCATTCACTTCCCGTTATAATGCACTCCTGCAATATTCCGTTGTATCGCCAACAGGCGAAAGATGTTCAGTTGACTGAAAAAAAAAATCAAATAACGATCCCCCGACGCAGTCCCCACACCGTCGCTCCTCCCTTATATTAAATTGTTGCCAGATTTTTTTCTCCACCTTCGACACACGACAAAGGAAGGGAAAATGACGGCAGTACCTAATCGATCAGAAAATCGGGTAGATTATTAAATCGCAATATTCGAGAGTATGAGTTTTTTTTTTTTCATACCCAAGCCCTTTGTCATCAACAGCAGCTGTGACAGTCGTTTGAGCTCATCAAAATCGACAATTCATTTTTATTTTTATTTCTGTATCAAATCGACGAATTATCTGTTATCAAATTTTCCGTTTCACTGGGAGACCGAAACCAGGCAAATGTATGTGACAGTGTAGATTGAATGAAACGAGCTCGGGGAATTGTAGGCGACCACACATCTATCTCCAGGGAATCACTCTGTTCTATTTAAATCTGAGGTCCACTGGGATATCCGAGGATGAATCGACTGTGAGGTGAAATGCAGATCAATGGGAGAAATAAATAAAATGGCACCGATGCCACCGAAAATCCCGCAATTTGGCCGAAGGCTTGGTTGTCTGCAGAGGAACCAGGCAAAAAAATACAAAACACGAGAACAGAAATAAAATTTGACTCTCACGATCACTTTTTATCTAATCCACTGAAGTTGAGCGATTCTCTCCCATTTTACACTTCGAAATTTTGTGCCAATTTAATTTATTGGAAAAGAGTCTACGTCTTCTGCTGAAGTTCAAGAAAAATTTGTATGTCTTGAATTTTTCGTCAGGGAACGCTTCAAAAATCCGATGAAATTTTAATATGATAATTTTTGAACTGCCAAAAATTTCAGAGAAAAAAATAAAACGGGAATGAAGGGGAGAGATAAATAAAATGGCGCCGATGCAATCGAAACCCCGGCAATCTGCCCGACAGAGCATTTGTCCGCGCAAAACCGTGGCGAAAAAAAATATATATATGTAAAAGGAGACAGTTTGTCCTTGTAATCGAATACAAACGTTTGAAGATCAAAATCGCGTATTTTGGGAGGCGGCAACTGGCGAAAGATGTGTTTTTGCCGCATCTCCGATTCAACTCCTCAAGCCATCTACTCATTGCGTTGAAACTGAATGGGATGATCCTTTGACGCGTGAGTGACAGCCATGGCTGCTATGCATCTGTCTCAAACCTCTTTCCCTCACTTTAACATCTCGCTTTCGCCTTAAAACTCGACGGCACACATACTCCCATCTCCTTTATTTTTATTTCATCCTCTTTTTTTTCATTATTTTCATTTCTCATTCCGTGTCTCCTTTTGCCTCTAACACGCCCGGTGGTTACGAGTCCGCTCGACTTGGACTATGAATGGGTCTTTGTAAGAGACGATGAGCCGTTTGCAACACCGAAATAAACGGGGTAAAAAGAGAAAAGGTCGGGGGGGGGGGGGCTGAAAAAACGGAGAGGAAAGGTATACGGGATGAAATCTAACCGACTAACTATCCCTTTCGCAAAGTGGAGAGCCCGATAATGGAGAGATTTCGTGTCAATTTCGTTTATTTTCGTTGCTGGTTTTTTTCATCGAGCATGCGGTGAAAAAAATCTCAACTTTTTCCCCGCAATTTCTTGAATCACTTCACTCTGATGTAGAATCCCCGAGTTAAATCGACTGGTCTTTACGACTTAAGTTTTCGAAAATTATATCGAATCGCTTGTCAGTCGTTGGCAATTGACAATTTCCACCGGACCAATGACAACCAATTCTGGGTAAACAATTTAAATAATACCCTTCAAGCAGTGAACGAAGAAAAACCCCCCCGTCATCTAACAAATTCATCCGACAAAGATAATGATCGCTGTCGTAGGCCGCACTCATGTCCTCCCCACGACAAACGAAACCATATAATAGTATTACTTGAATTCAACGGAGGTAAAGCGAAAAGGAAGTCCTCTACCCGAGGATCACCAGGAAGATTATCTGTATAGGTTTTCTTTTGAGAGACGTATATACTGAGTATTTCTTATCTGATGGCGAAGGGTCTATCTGGAAAAAAACAATTACTTCATCGTTTCACTGAAGCTTCATTCTACGTAATTTGTAAGTTCAGTCGAGGGCTTTTAAGGTTAATGGAAATTCTAATATCTATCCCCCTCCGCAGGTATCTCAAGCATTTATGAAGTCTCCCGGAATGCCGATGCCCGGTCCATAATCACCAGAATCGATCTTGTAATGCGATCCCTTAATCCATATTCAACTGCATTGTCGAGAAGACCAGTCGTTCCCTCTCATGTTTGGGGAGGGGAAAAAAAAACTTGTCTGTAGCCCTTTTAGATGAGTTCTACGAGCCAAAGAAATGTCCCAAGCTTAGTCTATTCCATCTCCCCTTCCTAGTCTCCGATTGTTTTGAAAGGGTTTCGTCAGCTGTGTACATATACTACATAACTCCGGCAGTAAGGGCGCGTGTATATTTTTAACCCGCAGAAGTCAAATTTCAAGTTGTCCGCAAACAAGAGACACTGGGTGGCCGGCAATTTTTTATCCTCATATTTTGAATAAATAAATGGCGCGAGATTTATGCTGATGGTGGATTTTTGTTTTTCCAAATATTTAACACTCTGAGATATCACCACTACGATTAGCATTACCACACGGTGACACGCACTCTCACTGTTGAATTACGAACGACATTGGTGAATTTCTGGCTGCAGGCGGTTCGCGACATTCCGATGCTAAAAGCACTCGACGCGTCCACTCGTCACTCTTGCCCGGTGGATGAGAGGGATAAAACTGTGAGAAATGAGAATACATGAAGTGTACAATTTCTAAGGCGAGAAATAAAATGCCACTTCGGCGACATTTGAAGCTTCAATAATATCTCCAAATTATGGGAATTAGAGGGACGAGAAGCTTTCCGTCTCGACGAGGCGAGAATTTTTAAGTAAAAATTATTTTTATCGAACCTCTCTCGATAACTTTTAGTAAGCAGTCAACAAATTTTACTCAAGCGGTACACGTTTACATAAAAACCGGTAATTTCCACTGGATTTTTCTCTCAGCGTACGAAATTCCTCGGGATTTTAGTGAACAAATTGTAACGGAAAATTTCAGACAAAAAAAAAATCTTCAACGATACTTCCAGGATCTCAAAATTTTTGTCTTGCACAAGAAAAATAGGGAGACGAAGAATCCTTCATTTCTTTCCCCACAGGTCGTTATAAATTATTTTTAAACGACATTGTATTTCTCTAGTAAATTTTACCCCAGTGTGTATGCTCGGTCATGCGACACGCGGTTATTTTCGTGAACAACAAAGACCATTGTTCAAAAGATCGAAGAGACCGTTATGTCCTCGCTTTGGGCTCCTTGGCTCCTCGATGATTTCCCCGATGCACAAGATGTATTGTGAATAAGCCCCTGTGACTTACATTTCAACCACAATGAGATGTTTTATTTCTCTTACATTTATTTATGTGTGTACAACAATAACTGGCCTCCTCGATGCATTTTACTGAAGTGACTGTATTTTTTTTTTGTTCCAGGTAAGAAAACATCTTATATGCGGGACTATCATTCAAAGTGAGTACAAAATTTTCCGGAAAAATCTCAATAGTTTTGGGTGGACGTGACGCCGCAGGATATTAAAATATTACGTCGCCCTCGTGCCCCGCGCGATCCTAAGAAAATAAATCACGAGCGTAAGATAAAAAAAAAAGTCAACAATGGCGGAGGGCTCATCCTCCACCCATATTCTATCTTGCCACACATTTCGGGGGCGGGGGTAGGGGGGGAATATGCATGGAAAAAAAAGCCGTACGAAGTGCCGAGAAATGCACTTCGAGTCCGCTACCAAGACTCGTAAATGTCATTCTCCGATGCTGTCGACTACGGTCAACCGACAAAAAGAAACCGCCACTCAGAGGAGAGGAGTCGAGTCATTCGGGCAGGCTATTCACTGCACGTTTGACACTATCTCCGCTCGTCGCTCAAGTCCACTGGTTTGCCTATACACGAATCTCCCCCCGTTGTATTCCTCTGTCATTCTGAAGCCAGGGTATCTTACCTTAACTTTACTCTCCAAGCCGTGCTCTTCCAGGTTTTCATTTTTCTTTTTTTGAAAATTTTTTTTCCGTGGAGAGCCCTTCGAAATCGATTACCGCCGACAAATGGCTCCTGATAATTCTTGAAATGACGGGCTTGCGGGGAAATTAAATCCGTTGAATTTTCTGGCTCTGTAATATTAGAAGAAGTTTTAATTTTTACTCCCTATTCTAATGATTAAATTCTATTAATTTTCCCCCGAGCAATCGAATCGCAAAAAGTCTTGGAAACTAATTAACATTATCTACCGTTTCGTTTGGCAATCATTTGA
>JAPYZM010000568.1:0-42100 GCA_030522845.1 Psyttalia concolor | reverse complement strand
ATTAAAACCTAACCAACGTAATTGCAGAAAGAAGTGCCAGGTTGAGGTCTGATCCATACAATGAAGACTTGATCAGAGCCATTATATTCAGACTGAGCTGTTTGAGATCGGACTAATCAAGTCAAAACCTTATCAAATTGACTACCGTTAGACGGATTTCAAGTTCAAGTCACCCCCACTTGATTAGAACCTGACCCGAATGTGCCTTTAATAGTCCGGATTAAGTAAACCAGATAAAACATTGATGAGAATCTCATCCAGTAACACTTGATCATGAGAATCTCATCCAGTAACACTTGATCAGTCAAACTTGACTACTGACTGGTCCAGACTTGATCCGACATCAGGCGCGTCTGAAGAAATTTCCACTCGAGCTGTATTGGGTGGGCGCTTTCATTGTCCCCTCAAATGCCAAAAGTCTCATGAAATGCGGATGAAAATGTCACTGATAAAACACGTAAATTGCGTTAAAAATTCTACCGAAGAGCTAGTGGATTTTTATTGTACATCCTATCAATTTTTGACCGATTCCGCTGAAGAATTCCGCAGTTAACTGTTTTTTTTTTGAGTATTGAATGCAACAGTATCAAATTTCATTCAAACTAATTTCTACAAAAATCCAGCTAAAACTGCAATTTCATATTATTTCATACCATCTTCAATTTTTTAAAATAAAATCGTTCGACGAATTTCAGGAAAGTTATAGTAGACTATTAAAATCCGCAATTGTATGGAATGTTTACATTGAACGTTGGTTTGAATTTTTTAGTTAAATATTACGTGAACCTCTTTGTCAACCAGTTGAGTGCAATTCTAACATCTCCATTATGGTTTGAAGGGGGAGGGATGGAGGGGGGGGGGAGGTATTCACAATTTTCCTCTTCAAGAGATGATATCGGTGTTTCCGAACCGTGGAATTAGAATTTGGATTACGGTAGAAGTAGGAGAAGTTTAGATAATTCAGCAGGTAGTTTGAAAATGGCACGTAGCACACCGGCGAATATATAGAGCGATAGGAATATCGATGCCCCGGGGGATGGGATCTCCCAGGTCTTCTTTACGCCAGGGAGATTTATATCGAGTACGTTGCATCCCAGCGAAATGGTAAAACGTACCGAATTTTTGATCACATGTGATTTTTCACAGCTGGAATTTCATCGCGAATACACCAGCTTTTCCGAACGGTATTTCTTCATAAATTATTGAATTCTTCGAATATGGTACGACTTGCTTAAAAACGTATTTTCGCATCTCCGCGGGGGTTAAACAAAGCGGAGGTAGAATTCCATGACAATATGGTTATAATTCATGCAATTTATTCACCAGTGGAATTTGTATTGAGAGCAGTTGAATAAATCGTCTGATGAAGAAACTATAGAAGAAGATGAAGCGTTTGAAGCAGCCACGAGTGAAATTTAACGATTCTCATTCAATTTGAGGTAAAATTCTTTACGTAATTTTTTATTCTTATCTTAGAAATTTAATAACGATTTTATTTTTCGATTTAGTTCAGTTGAGGAATTTTTCCCGGAAAACTCGATAACTGTTATTAAGGTGTCAACAAATTTTACCAAAGTGGTACGGCAATTTTTCTTGAACGATGAAAATACTACACTCCGGAGAATCCAAATATTAAAATAAGCACTAATTACACTACAGAGAGAGATTTAAAGAAAGAGAATTCTAATAATCGTTTCATTTTTCAATGGGAAGACCTCCCGAAAAGTAACCGAAAATGTCAGCACAACTTTATGATACCGCACTCGTGCTTCACCAAATTTTCTCAACACTGAAACTCACGTGAAGAATAGTTGAATAAATTTGCAGTGAGAGATAATATTGTCGACTGTCTGAGATTCCCTACTTCGTGATTTGACAATTTCCCGTTTTATATTCAATTATATTGAGTTGTTTTCAAACGAGTTCACATCACGGTTTAATCAACCAGAAAAGGAGTATCCAAGCAGGGGCGTATAGTGGGAATTTATCGAGTTCCAATGGAATGTGGATAAAGGCCGGAATCAAGGTCGTCAATCGGCCCCACCGGGCACGACAGAGACCGGCGTATCAAAAAAAAAAAAGTGAGGACTGCACCGTATCAAATGCCTCGCAGTTTTTCTCACACATTCTCCTCACTCTCACGTCTGGCAATTAACTCGACATCTCCGACAATGTCATCGCATTTACATTTACCCCCTTCATCGCGACAGTCAAGATATTATGAATATATTATTTATCCGGGCAATATTTCTTCATAAATTACTAAATTATTCTCACGTCTCCAGGGCAAAGTAAAATACTATGAATAATCCATTTGATTGATCAGTGTGAGGTGGAATTATCAACGGGATTTATTATTCATCGTAGGAATAGATATATCAATGGTATTTTTTATTTTCAGTGAATTAAATATTTGGAATTACAACGCCCAATTTTCACGATCTTTATTTATTTTTAATGCAATTTAAAGATGAAAGTTGAAGTGTCTCATTCTCACTTTCAACGTTCTCCTGACAAAATTTGAGATGTTATGAATACACTAGGTTCACTGTTAAAAAAGTCCGCCTGTATATTGCCATAGATTTATAGGAAGTCATTAACACTGCACAGTATGGGAAAATTACAAAGCTGTTGTGTAATTTTCTGTCTCGCATTGGAAATCATCTTTACAGTCTCGTATAGTAAATTTACAATACTTCTCAGTGGTAAATGCACAAAAAAACATGAATTTGTTTTATAAAAATCACGCAACAGTATCATAAAATCACATAGCTATTGATGTATTTACATCACGTGTCTCTTAAAATTACATACAGAGATGCATTATTCACAACTGATGAGAAATGTAGAACACACTTGATGTAAAATTACTCCATGTATTGGAAAATTACAGTTAAAATAGTATGTTTCTTATATGCGTACTTACTTTTAAGGTATTTTTAGTAATTTTATGATTCTGGAGGTGAAAATTGCAAATATGCATGGTAATTTTCGTGCAAACAATTGTAATTGTGTGTTCCTTACAGCGATCGTAATTTTCCTATACAAATGTCCTGCGAATGTGTGGTAAAATCACAATCTTTATTAACAGTGTTGTTCACGCGACAAATTATTAGATTTTTGCTATGTCGACGATTTGTAATTTCATTTCAACCAAGCAGTTTCATTTACAGGGAGCAAATTTAATTTGTCAATATTCCCATGCGGTTTGGTAATCGTGTAGCACTTTCAATGTTCGTAAGAAATTACCCAACCGAATATTAAAATTCACTGTCTGTAAAAAAAATTGTGCACACGTCTGGGCAATTGTTAGTGATGGGTAACCAAATTTTACTGAGATGTTGGGGAAATCTTTCTCGGAAAACTAGACAACTTTTAGTAAACAGTCAAAAAATGTTGCTGAAGCGGTACTGTAATTTTCCTTGAGGTGCCAAAATACTACACGATTATAATAGTACATTTTGACACTAGGCCGTGAAGAACTTTTCTGGCGAATATGAGGTTACAGGACGAGCCCAAGGCGAGTTCTGTAATCATATGAGGCAGAAAAGTTCTTCACAGCCGTGTGTCAAACAATATTTTTTGTCACGACGTCCGTGGGCGGTGTTCCACGGCCGCGGAGCGGCCGTGAAGTAGTGCTTTACGGACTGAGTGACAAAAATAAATATAACGGAATGGTAATTTCTACTGAAGTTTTCTCTCCGTGTATTTTGGAAAATTATCTCCACCGGATTTATACTTGGTTCACCCCCGTTCATCCTCTCCATTCCGATACTCAAGACATTATGAATGGCCACTACATTGATGACCATCCGTTATGGAGATCTCAGTGTGGAATTTGGTCAATGATCGTCCTGGAATCGAAAGGCCGCAAGAGCCGGTGCGCCTGCCAGCTATTGGCTCTACACGCTCTCGTTGTTGGTTGCTGTCTCGACCAGCTGGTCGCCACTTGGGCTGGCTCAGTCGCTTCGCGCGCTTCATCGAAGAACGTTGTCTCACACTGCATCTCTCCAAGTGCTGTTCGTGCGTGTCTATTTGAAATTGCTACGAAGAACAACAAAAAAAAATCTAAACAATCTTTCCTTCACTACTATCGCCTCGCGATTTTTCATTCTTCCTAGTACAGACAATTTTCCTTTTTAAGTTATAGAAATTGATTTTTCTTTAGTGGTTCACAGTTTTTACCGGAGCTGAAAAAACTAACGGTGAGTTTGAAGATGAAGTTAAAAAAACATCGGGATTAATCATTTATTCTCGGTACCATTGCCCGGAAGTTTTAATCGATTTTAGGGGAGTTTTTGAAGTTCAGTATCTTGTGAGAAAGTGCAGTATAAGGAGGGGATGAATGTAATGCCTGAAGGAGCTCATTCCAACTGAATGTGATTCAGTTTCTTTCTCCACTGATCCGCGCTACACCACAGTTGAAGATCATTACAAATTGAAATGGTGGGGGGCTGTTAGTAACCTAGTGATTTTTAGGAGCGATATTCCATACAATTTTTGGGAAAAAAGGTCAATCTACAGGCTTGACGAGAAATTAAAATTTTCGAATTTCCTAATTACAATTCAATGCTCCTATACATTTAATCACAAATTTTTGAATTTTAAATGACGGAATGTCGGTGAGAGTTTTTTCTTTTTACCGTATTTGGGTGCGGTAGTTTAAGCCAACTTTAAGGGAGTTTTTGAAGTTTAGTATTTTGTCACTGAGTGGAGCGTAAGTATAGGATATATGTAATGCCTGGAGGCGTTGATACCAGCGAGTGTTTAGATGTTTTTAAGTACGTGATACTAAATTTAATTTCGGTGAAAAAAAATAAAACTCCGGAGTTCACAGAAATTTCGTCGAATTCTAGTTTTTGAGTGAGAAAGAGAATAATTCTCCACATTACTTGAATTTCTAGTTAATGCATGATTTTTTAATACCGAAAAACGTAGAATTGCCCGGAATTAGAGTACAAAAATATATTCCTCTGAATTTTCCAAATTTCTATCAATCATTATTATCATGAGGCAGTAATATTTTGAATTTTCAACGACGGATTTCTTTCAAAGTTGGTGGAACTAAACTCCAAATCTCCGCTGGAAACAAAACTAAATCTCAATAGGTATATTTTGTAAGTTTTTCTTTTTAAAGTTGTTCTTTTCAACGCAAATTATCTAAAAATGTATTAATCCAGGCGCTTTATAAGTGCGCAAAAGTTCTGAATACATAGCAGGAAAGACAGGAAAAAAAAGGATAACTTCCTATTGGGAATATAATTAAATGTAAAAATAAAAAAATACATTTCTATAGAACTTCTATGAGACCTCCTTGTAAATGAAAAGTACCAACGACCTCTTCTATAAATTCGAAGATATCCCCATCCTACCAGGAATATGGAGACAATTTTCCAAAAAATAAAATTGAATTACTTTGTTGTATTACGAAACTCCAGATGCGGTGAGAACACCCTAGAACTGTACCGCAATATTTTTTATTTTTTTCTAACTATCTTTGGAGGGGATGGAGGTGTGCGTGTGAAAGTTTAAACCGACTTTAGGAGAGTTTTTGAAGTTTAGTATCTCGCGACAAAGTGCAGTATAAGTACAGGATAAATGTAATGCCTGAAGGGGTTGACACCCGCCCGCCGTGATTCTCTTGCCACATTATTTCACTCCACACCCGAGGGTTGACGATCATTTCAAAAGTTTCTAGGGCTATAGTTGGTGCGCGGTTTGACCCCACTTTCTCCGCATGTTTCACTAATTGGCGTGTACTCACCCCTATCAACGTCGTCCACGGCTGGTGTACCGCAAAGTTAAATTAATTGACATGAAAACAAGGAGGAAATTTGTTCAAAGCATCAACTTATTAATTCAAAGTATTTTGTATTGAGCGGAACAAGAAAATACAAAGTCCTGTTGCCGTTCGTCGGTTCAGGAAGTTCGAACTACATGTCGACGTAAAATATTGGTACTCGGTGGTATACGGTAATTGGCCAGAGTGGCGAGTAAAAAAAATATGAGTCGAGTGCGCTGGACTCTATAATTAAAGTAGCCGTTCCGACGGTAGTTATATCAGTGAGGAGAGTCTTGTTATGCCGAGAGTTGATATATCGGGTATATATTCAAGATTAAATTAATTTTTTTTCTCATTAGTTTAATTATCCGACGTCAGCGGAGACAGTGGCTTTGGTCGAGTTAATTATGGCAAAGGGGTTGCAATATTGCAACCCCTTCGCATTAAACGAATACTCTACAAGGGAGTTCAGACTTTTATTGAGAATTTTTTGTGTAAAATTCACTTTTCGTCACGGGCTGATGACAAAGTTTGTTCATAACAGGTGCAAAATACTTACAAAACCATTTTTTTCCACTTGCTGCAAAATATACTGTTATATCATTGATACGAGTGATTTTTTTAGGGGGGTGGGGCAAAATGGACGATTTTAATTATTAAAAGTAGGGGCTCAACGCATATGCATTTCACTCATATCTGACAAAAATTTTGTAATTTACATTTCTTTTATTCCGCCCTTCGCGGTCCGTGTATGTTAGCGATGTAGAGATCTATCGATCACGACAATATTGACTTCGATTGCGGCGCGCATGCGCACGAAAGCGTGAGTGAAAGGAGTTTAGCAGTAATCCTTATTTTTTTTTTAATTCAAGACAGGGTGGGAATATGGACTCCCAAGTTCATCAGATCTCGACTACGTCAATGCCTATCGATCGTGATAAAAATCATTCCGATCGGATTATGTGTTCTCACGGGGGCGCGAACGAAAAAGAGCGGCTACAGACGCAAACGGACATGTTCCCAAAAAGCATCGGGGGAGAATCTCCTGAGCAGGACACCTTGACAGTTCATGAAATTAGCGATTTTCATTTTCAGAGTACTTTAGTTCTTATCGGGAAATTAATAACTCGATATTGGCCAAGTGAAATTGTTTGATTCTTTCTCATATTGAAGTTGAAAACCCAAGCTCTAATATGCATTCGAAATTACTTAATTCCACTCGGTCGATCCAGAGTTATCGTCAATTAAAGTTCCATTTTGTCCTACTGTCTGCTCCAGAAATTCAATTAAATTTTCAAAGACACAATTCCTATCAATTCTGGGCTTTGCATTTGAACATGCAGAAATCCCACTCTTCTGAATCCTAGGCCAATATAAGGAGAACATTTTTTAGTAAAAATGACCGTTCCGTATGGCACTTGTCTAGCATTTTGGACGTTCGGAAAACATTGACCAACCGTATAGTAAAATTCACTATCTTCAACGAAAATTATGTACACATTTAGACAATTTATTGTGAAGGATAAAAAAATTTTGCTGAGAAGCTGGGGATTTTTTTTACAGACAACTAGATAACTGTTATAAAATAGTCGCCAGAAATTATACATACATCTAGAGAACCCTTATTATTGTGTCAATAAATTGGACTGACCGGTCGGATCATTTTCATTTTACCCCGGCGATAACTTTTAGTAAGCACTCAACAAATTTTACTGAAGTGGTACGGTAATTTTCTTCGAGCGGCCGAAATATCACATAATGATCTAACGGAACGGGTAATTTCTACTGAATCTTTCTCTCTGTGTATTTTCCTAGTTCCAGGAAGCAGATGAATAAATCAATCGATGGAACCTATCACACTTAGAACAACGAGAGTCCTGAACAAAGTGAATTTCCGCGTTTGTGAGTCTTTTGGCGATTAGATACGTTTGTCATTGGGTTTTAGTTGACAAAACCGTGGTGGGAGGAGTATTGTATTGAGTGGCTCGTGCCCGTTGCACGATTCACTCATCATTCCCGTGAAACCGAAGCAACCGTGATAAACGGACACACCGGAAGGGACACCGTAATTTCATTCCTCTAACCCGATCTTCGCGTTCTATCCACACCTACAGTGAACACCCTTCCCCCCCCCCCCCCCCCCCCCCCCCGCCCCCCCCCCCCCCTCCCCGCAGCGGCTCGGTCTCTCCCATTTCCCCGCTTCTTCTCATTCGGGATACATTCGTACACCGCGTGATACAATTCCACAGCGTATATTCCCCTTGTTCGCAATCGTGTTTGCACGGTTCGGTCAGCCGTTTATGTATTTCGAATCTACACTGCCTCGAGAATTTTTGTTTTCCGTCAGTCTCGTTGCACCTCGGCGGACTGATCCTGCATTACTGTTAACACTCGAATGATTTTGATGTGAGACTTGGGAGAATCTGATCATCTCCGGGGATGCTGATTGGTGGGCGATCTTTTCATGATCCTTTCGGTCATTCGTTGCGGGTCAACAGAGGGTGAATGGGTCAATCTCGTGGAGAGGGTGCAACGAAAAGATTTATTTATTATTGAAAAAGTTCGTAGAGAATTTTTAAAGAAGCTGGGAGTCTTTTTTTATTGACAAACTTTCCAATATTTACTAGTTTAAAAATTCAGGCAAGGTTTGGAAAAATTGGTTGCAATTCCATCAGAAGTGACATTAAAATTTGAATAATTAATTGTTTGTCATTTTAGTACGTTTTGATTTTTTAATTTCACTTGGGAATATTTTTTAAATTCGAAAGATGGAAATTCGATCGGATTCGAATTAGGATGGCTATTATTTGAGGTGGATTAATTCGTAGAGTGATGATCAACTACCTCTTCTACAAGTGGGATCACTAAATAGAGAATGAAAAATTATCATTTGAGATTTTCAAATTTCACCCGAAGAATTTCTTCTTTGATCATTTTTAAGTCGCAATTTTTTTAGTCGACAGATCGCTTGTTTGAAAAGCTCCTTGCACTTTCCGTTTTATCGGAGTATAAAAAACTCTGAATACTCCCCATCTTCCTTCAATGTCTTACTTCAATATCTGGTTTCACTCAGCTCATAGAACTTCTCAGTTACTGTGTCATCATAAGAATTGAAATGATATAATCGTCTCCATGGATATTAATTCCCACGCAACCTCCTTCCGCTCTTGTCCCGTGATTAATTACATCCCGGGGCGAGTCAATGTACGTCCTTGGTAATTAAAAATAAATTCCCCATTAATATTTCTGAAATGACCGATGATAAAAGTCGCATAAACATCTCCCGAATATTTCGCATCTCCGTCTCGATTTCTCGCTTTCGTATCAGCTTTTACGTGGGTCATGCAGCTTCATAGTTAACCGGCGTTACAGTTGCACGACTGCACTTTATAATAGGAAACCCCCGAGTAATATATCTTGCTGTATCTACAGGTGTACACTGTGTGCATGGGTCAGCGTATATACGAGTTGAGCGCGTCTGCAGGGATTATCAGGGTAACTCTCCGTTACCGTTAGCCAAGAGTGTGCACAACTCGAGAGAGGCCAGGACGACATTCCTGGGCCTCCAGCCTCGATTTGAATGTAACACGCCCTGTGTATGCTTTATAATACGTTATATTCGTAATTGCTGATGATTATTGGGCAACGGTAAACCGTTGAAATTTTTTGTCTCATTTTTTTCGATGGGAAAAGCCGAGAATTCAAGTCGAGTTATCCAATTAGCTTTAACCGGGGATTTACCGATAAAATGTCCACTCTTTTTATATTAGTTCTGGTTCAACCAAATTGTTTGGAGAGGAGAAAAAATTTGGACTGAAATTGGAATTCGATTTTTCATTATTTTTGTACTGAAAAAGGATTCATTTCTGCGGTAGTCAATAAAAGGGTAAAATCCTTGAATTTTGAGAATTTTGATAATTTTCTGCAATTTTTAACTGAACGTAGAGAAATATTGAATAAAAATTACCAGACAAAATATCTAAGACTTACGTTTTGAAACGTAATTTGGGAGTGAAGTTAAATTTTATAAAAAGGGTTAATTGTCACGTAAATTCTACTGTCTGTTTTGTTAAAATTACTCATCCGTCCGAGGCCTCATGGCTAGCCATGAGTCACAGTGAGGGGACCTTTAACAACGTGTTCTTTAATTTTCTGGAACGTTTCGTAAAAATTCTTAAACATTCATGAATTTTTATGTTTCTTCGGTGATAGACTGGAGAATTTACCGAGCGGTACAGATTTTTTTCTCTTCAATTCCTATAGAAATTGGCGGAAAAAGATTCACGCCCGCAGACTACGCGAATTGTTCCGTAATTTTTATTGAATATTTCTCTCCGTGTGATTCACAATTCCAGAGGTCATTGCAAGAAATTTTGGAGGATTAGTTTAAATAGACTGACAGGGACGAAAAATTGATCTCCAATTTTCGGTGTACGAAACGTGAGAGCAGTCATCATGAGACCAATTTTTCAAATGATGAAAATTCATACCCATTCTTTGCCAATAATGCATTCCAGTTGAGAACTCCTATTTATTTCTATCTGCACTCGACGGCCTAAGAAATAAGGGTGAGAAATGCGAGATGATCACCCGATATCAATGACCATGCCATCAGGTGTTAGGATCCACCTGCTCATCAGCAAAAAAACCTAAAACAATGGAGCCGACTTACTCGGAAAACGAATGGCCAAAAAAGTGTGACGCTCGACAAGAAAAATGTGGAAAAAACGAGAAACCTAAGAGAAAAAAATACCAAAGATAGAGGAAGTGAGAGCCAACGGCAGTTTTCAGCGTTCGATCCGGCAAATTCGTTCCACATTCTTGCCATAGTACCTTTTCCACTGGCTCCCTTCTTCTCTTTCTCTTTCTCGCTCTCTCCCTGAGTTTAACCAATCGAGCTTTTGCGCAGAAGTTAATTGCCCGCTTTGTGCCCACTCCATCATTTATGTATTGTTTCATACTCTTTTGTACTCAATATGCGGTACGTTTTCAATCGATGGTTCGATGCAGTTCCCGAAATGCTTCATTTTGCGCAACTAATAATTTTGCCGTTGAAATATCCAGTGTTTAACCCGTCTTCACCACTTATTTTGCCGCATTGCAATGGTATTGGGAGATAAAACTTGTGAGGGAGTAAAAAATTTCGCGAAAAAGATGTCACTTATTGCCCGAAGTAGGAACTAAGAGCCAGCGCATCTCAAGACAAAATCTTTCTCTTTTTTGGAAAAAAAAAATTAACCCCTATTTCCCGCAGGATTTTTCCTCAAGAATTTAATTATTTTCGATTGAATATCTCTCTAGCCCTCAGAATAAACGATTTCATATTTCAGCAAAAAATTAACCTAATAAAAAACTTCCGCATACATTTTTCAAAATAGTCTTTTGAATACAGTGATCAGGTTATAGATTTAATCGTGGAAAAGTCAGCGACGAACATTTTGAAGTTCATAGGTCAACCTGAAAATATCGTTTTTGTTGTCCAAAATACTTTCGAAAATTTTTTGTTCGGATACGGCAAAAAATTCATAGAAATAAATGAATTGGAAAAGCTATCTACTCCCATACTTTTCATACGGGGTAAAAAAATCAGGAGAAATTAGCGTTCCGTTATATAAACGGGTAGTATTTTAACAGCTCGCGGAACATTACCCTACAGTCTTAGTAGAATTTGTTGACTCCTCAATAAAAGTTTTCTAGTTTTCCATGAAAAATTCTCCAACTTGTCAGCAAAATTTGTTTACCCTTCACTAAAAATTCTCTGGATGTGTGCACAATTTTTATTAAAGATGGTGAATTGTACTATGCGGTTGGGTAATTTTTTTCGAACGTCCAAAATGTTACACGATTGCCGAATGGAACGGTAATTGTTACTAAAAAATTCTTTCCATGTATGATTAACGAACGAACAAAAAGAGTGTTTCGGTGAGGTTGATTTTTCGATTTAAAAAATCTCAAATCTCAAATTTTGAGTGCTCCCAGAGAGTCACATAAAAGTCACATTCGTTAGAAAATACTTCGAACGCCTGATGACATCATTTAAAATTTTTTCACTTGCATCATAACATATTATTACTGCCTGATGACATAATTTGCTATTTTACTACTCTACCATTCATGCATTGTTTTATACCTTTTCGGAGTAAGTATTGGCGCATCTCCAGTCGTTGGATGCAACTCCCTAAACGCTTCGTCTTGCGTAACTGATAATTTTGCCGTTCAAATACCCAGTGTTTTCTCCGTTTTTCCCATCTTTTTCGCTGTATCGCAATAGCACTGGCTGCCTTTTACCACCCATCTATAATCGTAAAACTTGCACGGTCTATCCGTGGGTCCCTGGAGTCAACGGACCGGTTCTTACCGCGAATCATTGTCTCATGTCATTTATCGTTATAGTGATATAGATACGAGTATACCCGTTCTCAACTTTTTCATCTCAATTGTTTTTTTCGTTCGCCGACTGTGGGTAGCATATTGCCGGAATCATTGCGCTCGACAAACTCGTTATGGCTGATTGAAAAACTCATGTTTAATTTTCTACGTATGGTTTTTTTTTGCATTGCAATGGAGTATTGTACGTAGAAACAAACCCCTTGGCACTAAATTTATTCGAGCGGGTTAAATATGTATATCGAGTGTAATGGCTAGTTTCATTAATGTGGAACAGATATGTTATTCTCATGGGTTAGGTAATCAATGGGAATCTGACGGGCAATTAATAAGCGAAGATAATTTACATCCAGCCAATTTTAATGGATCATAATTTTGTGGGATTTCAAAATTCGGGAGGATATTTTGCTTTGCGGAGATTAGTCGCTTCAAGACTTGTAAAGAATTGAAATATTCTGTAGGAAAAGTAGATTATAATTAATGTACAGTTTGAAAGAGGAAGCTGAGTATTGGAAGAACAAATTATGAGGGAAAAATCATTTAAATTTACGGATTCAAACGTCTTGACGAAAAAAAATTGAAATTTTTATCTAAGTTTTGACAGTTATATCAAAATTAACCGCTCCCTTTACTTTTATCCCATTCCGAGATTATTTATCGCGATCAGAATTTTCCACAAATTGGATACGTTTTATGGATTGATTTCATGAAAGCCAACGCGAGATAACCTCTCGATTGCCCATTAAATTACCCCAATACCCCCTCGATGGAAACTGAATTCTTCATTTCCGCATTTTCCCTGTACACAGGCCCCATTTCATCATCCTCCCTTCCTTCGATTTCTATCTGAAGAGCTAAACAAAGAGCCAAACTGACTAGCAGACGCCTTATGGCGCACTCGAGGGTTCGGCACGTGCTCGTTATATGCGAGTCCTGCTGCGACTTTTCGCCTTCCGTGTTGCTTATCTCGTTCGGTGTAGCACGGACGATAAAAGGAGGGTAATGCAAGAGTCGTGTAGTTTCCAAGAGGAGTGGGTGGGGAATAGGTGACATCTTGAAATCTTCCTTGAATTTTTTTAGCCCCCCCCCCCCTCTCGCCCTACCTCCTCGCCGCCTTCCTGCTTCGCTGAAAAACCGATGATTCAGGATTCCACATAATTGGAAAATTCAATTACGAGCTAAAAAATTCAACTGTTTCGCACTGAAGAAGAATTCTCGTTCGATGAAAATAATTATCCTACCAATTGCGTCTGGTACTGAAAATATTATCAAATTCTTCCAACCACAAATAAGAAGGAAAACCCCATTTTTCTGTGGGAATAAGATAATTTTCATTTAATAGCTGAAGACATATCACTCAGCGCTTTTGAATTTTAGCTGAAATATTTTTTGACTTTTTTACCTCCTCCCTTTTTTTTCGCTGAAAATTCGACGATTGAGCCCTTAACACAATCAGAAAATTCAATTACCCCTTAAAAAATTCAGGAAGCGTTTTTCATTGAACTTAAATTCCTGTCTAGCGCAAATAGTTGTGTTACCAGTTGAGTTTCCCAGATGAAAGTAACATATAGAGTTTCGGTTGAAAGTAAAACTTGTATCACGAGACAGTTGACATCCCCCAAAGATCTATATATGTCGTTTGCTGTGTGGAATCACTCGTTGGCTCGATGTCTCGGTCAAGCGCTGAACTACAAGTTTTTTTAACCGGGAGAAAAAAGGTCTCTGCCAACATATTGAACATTCTTCGCAAGTTGTTTTCCCGCCGGCTAATCGAGTTCCTCTCATGGCATGTGGCTATGGGTTGGCGGGGCAAGGGGAATCCCCTTGTACAATTTCCCATAGTTTTTTTAAGGCTAGCGCAGTAAGTGTCCTTTGTGACGGAATTCACTTGACTTTCACAATTTCACGATTTCCAATGGCTTCTGAGTATTGACGAAGAATATCGGAGTTTAGTAGATCCGTTCTAGATAAATATGCGATAATTTTTCAATTCAATTATGAGTGCGGTCTTTTAATATATTAACGAACAGTTTTCTTAAAATTTTAATAATTTTGAAGTCTAATAATTTTCCGTTTGAGAAAGAAATCAGCAGAATCTGCGATTTTTCCCGGAAATTAGTACACGAAAAGAAAAATTCAGTAGAAATTACCATTCCCTTATATAATCGAGTAGTATCTTGGCCGTTCAGGGAAATTTACCGTCTTCAGTAAAATGTGTTGACTCCTCAATAAAAGTTTTCCAGATGTATGTATAATGTTTGTTGACTGCTTTATAAAATTTATCTAGTTTCCCACGAAAAGTTCCTTGACTTGTCGGTATAAAATGTTTTTACCCTTCAATAGTAATGGGGTAGGGGTGTACATTATTTTCGTTAAAGATGGTCAATTTTATTATGCGGTTGGGTAATTTGTTCAGAGGGACGAAAATGCTAGTCGATTACAAAGTGGGACGGTCATTTCTTCAGAAAAAAATCTCTCCGTGTACCAGTGAAATTAATACAAGTCTGGCTATTTTCGACTTTCGTTTGTCAATTCTCAAATTTTTGGATTTTAGTTCTCCGTAGATTGATACTAAACCGGTTATGAAATTACAATTTTCCGCAAACAGTCTAATTGAAGCTCAGACTTTCTATTTAACCCCTATTGACCCTAGATTTCCGTCCATTTCACAACCCCATTATTATTTATTTCGAAACAATTTAGGAGTTTCCAAATAAATCGGAGAGTTTACTTTCGATGAAATATTTGCTAAACCATCCAATCCATACGGTTAAAAATATATAATTGTTATGCAAGATAATAATTACTCATCTTAGAACAAATGCGTTCGAAATTTTCGGAATTTACAAGTATTAGAAAAAAATGGTAAAATGTTATTGGTACGAATGTAAACATTCACAAAATGTCCAACAAAGTTTATATTCAATTTACAAAATTTAATGACGGAAAATATTGAGAACAGATATCGTACAACAGATATTCCCTTGTAAAATTTCCCCGAGATTTTTAAAAGCAATCGCAGTGAGTGTCCTCGACTCTTGGATCCACTTGACTTTCACAATTTCACGTTTTCGAATGGCTCCTGATAGTCCTCGAGAGAACATTCCCAGTGTTTACCAGACATTTTTCATCCATCTCGAGGTATTATCGTCGTCTCACTCCAACCACTCCAATGGTGTCGCGAGATGATACGCCACTTCTTCGGTATTTGTTTTCCTCGTCTATTAGACACTCCGCGCGCACTGGGTGTCCTTCAGGAATGAAAGTACCCCGATAAACGTGACCTCACGTTGCACTGTCGTGAGTAATGCGCGAGAGAGTCGCTCTGGAATAGGATCGAAGCGGTTTATGCCCTGTACACCTCGTTCCCTCCATCAACGGGTTTTCTACCGGAAGAATTCTCACATCTATCATTCCAGAATTTTAATTTTATTTATTGAGGTTGGATTGCTACAAATTACACTGTCATATCAGCAGTAGAAACCTTTGCGTCTGGAGTTGGGACGCTGTTGTTTCTTTTTTAGACGTTTCACGCATGAAAAAATTCTATTGAAAATAATCTTAAAAAATTCAATAGAATTCTTTTTTGCTATGAATGTTGTTCTATTGAGATTTTCTCTATACAATTTACTTGACTCAAAGTTTCAAAGTCCTATTTTTGGTTTAATTGTCTTGATGAAAGGGAAAACAATAGAGTAGAAATTTGAATAGAAATTACAAAAATTTGAAGAGACAAATCGTTTGTATTTTTTAAGTTCGAGACTTATGGAAAACCAGTTATAATTTAAAAATACACCTCATCTCCAATTGAACAGTTTAAAGATCCCAATTTTTTATGTAAATACCTTGTCGGTAATTCGAGAACTGAGTTATTATTGAACAGCAAAAATGTTGGAGATAATGTCTAATTTGCATTGAATGCCCTGTAGGTGTGTTTTCCAACGCAAGATGTTAAATTCCTCGGTTATAATTCAAAGAATTCGTATCCTTGATCGTAAAAAGTACTGCAATACTGTTGCTACCAGCAGCCAATCAAATTCCTCAAGTCTAAAAAAAAAAATTTCTTCTGAAATGTGATTGAAGGGGAATTAATCATCCGTAAAAATAACACTTGCATCATAAAAAATCCCCAAGTTATTACCAAGAACATTTAATTGTTATCGCCATGAAAAAATATCTCTCGTGTAATTATGAATTTCACAATGCTCTAAACATTTAAAATGCACGATAAAAACACTTGACCATAAAAATAATGAATAACGTCGATGGTTTGTGTTGCAGGTCTAGTAAGGCGGTTTGGAGCCTCGTGAGACACTATTCTTCACTTAGTGGCGATATCGAGAGAGTGGCTGGGAGCAAGTGAAACCCGGTTTCCAAAGCCGGGTAGAGAAAATATGCGCATCTTGTGAGATTTGTTCTGGCATTTGTGGATTATTTATTAGATCGCCGTAGATATTTGAGTGTTTACAAGTGAATTATTGAGGAGTGAGAGAGAAATGGAGACCGAGGAGTTGACGCGGCTCGTCGATGGAATATACAAGGTCAGTGGAATATTGAATTTTCTCATGAATTACCATTAAAATTTAACGGAATATTGTGATAATTGAGGGTAGGACTAGTGTGTAATTATTATAGCATGAATCATATTATGTCAATGATACGAATTCCAGAATAAATCGTTAGAAATATAAGATGATAGCAATAATATATCCCTATAGATAATGATACAGTAATAATAATATAGTAATAATGCTAATGAAAAAAACGGAATGAATATATCATTGGCCCAGGTATATTTGATCGGCAAATTTAGATTTTTGTCTCAGTGTATAATCAGAATTGAGATGATATATTTAATTAATATCAATTGTGGATATAATATCAGGAGGGTATAAAAGCTATTTAAATATTGTAATTTTTACAAGAATTACCATTTTTTTCCATTTGAGTTAGCATTCGATTATTAACTGGTATTTTATCCAGCGATTAAATGACTTCGTTGAATACCTATTAACACATAAATCAAATCAACCAATTAGTCCTGAGCATTCTGACGCCATCAGGAAGTGAAATAATCGATGCTCCGAGAGTAGAGCCAAGGTATTATATAATTCCTGATAACTTTGAGTATAAATATCATCTCGAGGTGTTTCACACGCGATCATCTCTATTAGCAACATCCTCAAGGATGCGGCTCCATTTACCAACGATTATTTTTGAATTATCGAAGGAGAGAGGGAACAATAATGGCCAGACATTTCAATATGACTATTATGATTTTATGACATTAAAGAAGAATTTATTTCTTTCTCAAGAGAGGTTTTTTTTTTTCATTTTATTGAATGAATAGACTGAGAAGGCTTTAAAGACAAAGTAAATGTCATAAGAAGAGGGTTTTCTCACCTCTAGAATTCATGAGGTTAATGGCATAATTTTC
This sequence comes from Psyttalia concolor, assembly GCA_030522845.1. Lineage (NCBI taxonomy): Eukaryota > Metazoa > Arthropoda > Insecta > Hymenoptera > Braconidae > Psyttalia > Psyttalia concolor. The sequence goes on along the minus strand of JAPYZM010000568.1, from coordinate 24,494 downwards.
TTCTCGATAGAGTATGACATGAATTTTTCATTAGAGTCCATATCAAAACGCCGAAAAGGCAAAAATTGAAATGGTCAGACTAAGGAGATGAAGCTCCAAAAATTCAAATTTTCAGATGAAAATTTTAGTAATTCAAATAGTTTATGTAAAAAGACCAAAGAAATGGAATCGCTTTTTCAATTTTCAATTGAACATAAATTTTTTAATTGTCTCAAACGTCGCGAAATATAAACCTTTGTCGAATTTATTTGTTTTATGGAATTGGGAGAAATTTAATTAATGGATTTACTGAAAATTCTGGGGGAATATAATTTGCCAGAAACATTATTATATGAAAATCTCATGCAAATAACAGTTGACCATGTTTACTGTGCCTGTTGCAATCATGCGGCTATGAAAATGAATGTATTTCTCTCAAAAGCCTTTATTCACTCCGTCACTTTTATTTTAGCATGAGAAGATAAAATACAGATTGGAAATAGATTAATTTTCGCCTTTAGGGGTCACGAGTTCACCGATAGAATTTTTCCATTGAGGAGAACGATTGAATGATTTTTGCCAAATATTCATTCACTTGAAAGAATGATTTACAGGTAATCCTGGTTAGGTATCGATGATAGCAATCGTTTCGCTCTATAGGATTAATATATTGTATGTGAGGTTGGATGAACTCCAATAATTATTATATTTTCTGAATTCCCTATTTTCTTAGTAGAACAACTATTCCAACCGTTTACAAAATTATCAAAAAACCCTCTACTTCTCTAGACCAAAATAAAAAAAAAAAATATATAGAAAGGATGCCGTGATGAGGGGTGGATATACCACTCGAAACATTAGCAGTTAAAAGAGGAGTCAAGAGTTATTTTCATTTATTTATTGCTTATTGAATGCCGAATAACCGCATAATGACCTGGAGGAGTAGAAGGTTTTTTGACTGGTATTTCCTCTTTCTCTGATTTTAAAAATTTTCGGAATTATTGAGAAGATTCCTGGAAAGTTTTGACAAATCTAATTATACAGTTGAAACCTACCAAAAATCATGTGAGTGGTATTTGCTTGAGGATATACCATTTTGAAAAAGTAAATATTTTCTTCAAGGAAATAAAGATTCAATAAAAATAATTTTTTTTCTCAATGCAACTCTAGCCCGCAAAACAAAGTGCAGTATCTATACCCCAGGCTAATTCCGATAATTTCCCGTTCTCTGTTATAATGAAACTCACAACCGAGTTTTGATATGCCCCTGGGTAATCCACCACCGATGGGCGCATAAATCCGAGGCGACGTGAATTCTCGCGGTGCAGGCACATTTTCAGAACACCAAAACACCAAGCCTCCCAGTCAGATGCCCAGATTCGCGTGTAACATAGTTTCTCGGTGGAATTTCTCGATAATTAGGTGTCGTCTAGTAGAATTAGGGAAGGAGTGGTGAAAAGAGGGAGGGGGGATGCGATGATCACGAGTATACAGGATAATCTTATTACTTTAGCAGTGTTCACCTTTAAAATTTTGCATTGCGTCAGTGGCTGTAGCGGAAGCTGAGCCGCCAGCCCTCACCGACAGACAGGGGGTGCTCTCTCATCCCCAACCCCGGCAAAACCAACGCTCTTGGCTTCCGTCTCTTTCTATGCCTCCCTTTCTCTCTCTTGCTCTGAGTAATTCACCCGAGAGCTAACGACACTTTCTCGTTTCCTCGACGTTAATACTACGCTCGACTAATTCGTCCTTCGTCTGGCACTGTCGCATCGTTTTATTTTTATGTCCATTTTCAACCCGTGTTACAACAAAACACGCAATCATCACTGATGGATCCTCCGTTTAGTCCTGACAGTGTTGAAAAAAGTCGTTACATAAGTAATTTTATTCAATAAGTGGGAAATGAGAATGCAAATGAGGATTGAACTGATGCGTTTGTCCGGGTGAATTTTATGAGATTTTTTTATTCCCTCTTCAGGGGTGAAAATGCGGACAAAGAATTTTTCACAGTCTGGGAGACAATTCTGGAATCTCCTATGAATCGCATCGTCATATACAATATTTTTTTCTTATGGTAATGTTGTTTTGGGAAAATATCAAGTGAGGATGACGGGAAAATAATACCCAGACGTACGAAACAACATTGGTTCTCTAGAGTTCAGATTGACACGCCGTAAAACGAAATTCTTCAATCTTAAGCAACAATACTGGAGAAATTTCAATTCTCGACGGACATTTGACAAGTTTTAAAAGCAAATCCGGTGGAATTTTTATATTAATTTTCAATGCACCGACAACTGGTGAATGGAGTTATTTCAAAAGTAATTTTATCGATCATGCACGAAATGATAATGCAAATGAGAACAGAACTGATGCATTTATCGGGGAGGACTTTGATGAGATTGTGTTTTTTCTCCCCTCAGAACGGAAATATATATACAATGAATTTTTCACAGTCTGGTAGACACTTTTGATATTCTTTCCTAACTGCCAGGGACCAACATCTCTCGCATTTATTTACCCATTTTTCATCCTTTCACCTTGAGAAGATATTCCGGATGCTGGAATTTATGAAGAAATTACTGATATTGCTTGCCTAGCGAAGAGCTCTGAAGGAAATTAAAAAAGTACAGGTGCATGCAATATCATTGGCGGAAAAAGTTTGTTGATCCCCTCTTAGTCCAACGGTTCTTCTATGGTACACGAATTTTCTTGTTGCTCAGCGACTTGATCCTTGCCAATTATCACAGCCGCTCGGTACTCTCTTCGCACAGCCTTCGAAACTCTCTTTCTACTTCTCCTTCTCTCTCTCTCTCTCCCTGGACAAATCGACTGTAATCTTGTTTAGGCTGTTGGAAAGCGAATAAAACTCAATTGGAGAATTACCGTGCATTGGGAAACGGTCCTTTAATTGTTGAAATTACACGAACAAATGGGTATTGGGTGGAAAAAAAACCGATATTTTTTGGAAATTTTTGTCAAACGATGGAAATTATCGTACCGTGTCGGAAAAATTTGTTGCTTGCTTCATTAGTTATCTAGTTTTCCGTGAAAAATGCCTCAACTTAAATCAACAGTTAAATTTGTTTACCCATCAATAAAACCTGTCTAAACGTGTGCATAACTTTTTTTAACGATAATGAACTGTAGTAGGCGGTGGAGTAATTTTCCCGAACGTCAAAGAATCCTACACGATTACTAAGCGGCACGGTAATTTTTTCTAAAAAAATTTTCTCCGTATAATTAGCTGCTTTATATATTTAGTCACATTTAATTTCTCACGATTTTATTGAAATAAAAACTTATCCTCCTCCGCAGTTTATTTAGCTCAACTCCGGAATAAAAAATGGAACAGAAATTAAGGCACTTCCCTTAATATTCAACAACACCTCAAATATTCAAGACCTGAAAAGGCCAAGCATCATTTTTCATAATTCATAATTCCTTGAAGTATCAAAGAAAATAATATTTTCCTCGCTGAGAGCTTAATCTGTCCCATTCATCTCTTTATTTCGCTCGATTGATGGAATTATTCAAGAAAACTTTTTACATTCGACGGTACAAACGACTCGGGAAAATATGTAGATTATTCCAACGGAATTTATGATAAATTTAAACTCATCATTATGCAAAAAAGCTTTTGCTTATGGGGGTTAACCCGAAAATTTTGTGTATTCAGTTGGGTCCCACTTGTGGTTGAGAGTCAGTTGATGCCGGGTATTTGAGAGATTCTGAGGGAAGAAGACAGGGCAAGTGTAGGGTTATTACGAAGATGAAGATAGAGAGTCGTTTGGTAATCCGGGCTGATCCCTTAATTTCTGAGCGCGACGAGGAGGAGAATAGTTTCGTTTCTTTTTATTTCTCAACTCACCCCTCGGGTAATAAACTGTAGAACGGCGAGGGAGGGGGGGGGGGGGCAGTTTACAGACACTCAGTATTCCTCGGCTGACAGTCGAGCTCGCTCCGATTATATATGATTTTTGTTTCTTTCAATTTTATGGCATCTTTCGTCTAATTTGGTGAAATTCAAAATTTTCGACATTAAAGAAAAAATTACTCAATTGGGGTCCATAAAGTTTTCCTGTCGATTATATTTATCGTTCTGTTATATTTAATTTCTGCCGAATTTTGTCTCAGTGTGCGATATAGTGGAATTGACTGTCAAAATTCGGGGGCAAATTAAGGACTTCAGATGAAATTCTTAAATTTCTAATAAATTTATTAATTGATTATAAATTCAATAATGCGATTATTCGGTTGCATCTGGGCACTCGGTTTGTACAATTAATCAGAAATGAATTAATGGCCCTCCCCTTGGTTTTGGCCGCGATGCCACAGCTTAAAGCTCTGGTCATGCCGCACTGCAAGCCGATCTACACAGCTTCTAATGGCAATGCCGGGCCGTGGGGCAACTTGTCAACGTGTCTATCTCTCGAGCCCTCTGCATCTCTCCCCGTTGGGCTGATAACGCCTCGGAGAGAAACCCTCGTAATCTTGTTACCAGAATTTCTCCATTTCGAATGGCCGCGGGCCTCCACACGGTCTCGAATTCATAACGAGGTCTGTTTCTTTCATCCTGAGGTGTTCAAAGTGATTTTCATTGCACATCTCCTGCTGTAACTATTTTTTCACCATCGGTACGTCTCCTCTTTATCGAGTTTGTGCCTGCTATTATTGTTATTATTATTATTCTTGAGATTATTTTTTTTAACGTTCAGGAATTGCTGCGAAATTTTTCTTTCAAGTCAAGGAAAATGCAATCAGCTCAGAGGAATTTATTATATTGAAGACGAAAATTCCAGAGGGGTAATCCTCATGTTTAATAGAAGCTCTGCTCCGTAGATACGGAGAGAAACGTTTTAGTAAACCATACCGTTCCGTTTGGTAATCTGGTGGCATTTTCGACGTTCGGGAAAAATTCTATTGCAAGGTTGAAATTCATTAATTAAAATTCACTATGCTTAAAAAAAGTTATACATACATCTAGAATAGTTTTATGAAGGAGTCAACAAAGTTTGCTGACCGATTGGATGATTCTTATCGTACCCCTTGATAACTTAACATATTTTAGTGGAATGGTAATTTCCTCCGAACGGCCAAGGTCATTTCAACTCAATTTTTCTTTTCGCGGATTTTGAGTTCGTGGGATTATTTATATATTTCTGAAATCAATTCCCTGGCGTAGAACAAGTGTTTAAATATGCAAAATATGGAATTTCCTCACTTGAAATTTACACTGACTGAAAACTGGCTTGTCCTCACTTTCTTTTCAATTCCACTAAATTTTTTAATTATTATATTTGTTGTTCTTCTCATATCAACTCAAGGGTTTTTATGCGGGGGTTTTGTAACTGTACTCACTGAAGGACAAGGAAACATCTCATTTAATTATTCATCAGTGATTTTTTAATTCAGTTTTTATTTTAAGCGAATCCGTTGAACAACTGAAATTTAAGTTTATCAATTTATTGAATTTAATGAAATTAATTATTGAAATTAAATGGACGAGAAAAATAGTTAGAATATTGCTGACATCGCATCGAAGGGAAAAATTTCCGAAAAACCTCCTCGAGTAATCCCTCCTCGAGTAATCCCTCCTCAAGTGCTCGATGTTGGAGCGCTCGACAATTCTACTCTCGCCCTCTCCGATTAACCCCCAAAATATGATTAATCGTTTTGTTTAATCTCCGCGTTTTTTTTCTCACTGTGAATTTAGTTGATGAAAACTCTCAAAGGGATGAGCTATCGATCAAGAGATAAAGGAGTGGTATGGAGAGAGAATGGAAAGTTCGGGTGGCATGTGGAATGGGAGAGGTTGGGCTCCTAACGAGAGGGTTCCATTGTGCGTTATATTCGTTAGAGCCTTCGTTACCAACACTTGTCCTTCCACGACCCTTTCATGTATCTCTTCCCTAACATTTACCATTAATTTTTCATATCCTCGTGAGGTATAATTTCGAGAGCATTTTATCTAGCAGCTTTAGAAGGGTTATCTCTGCACTACCAGACATTGAAGTGCTACAACCGGTCGGAAAAATTAGAAATTGTTTCTCCCCCATCAGAAGTTTTCACTGGGTTCACACAATTTTCTTTTTACGATTTAAAATTATTTTTGACAAATAAAATTATAAAATACATGCACGAAAATAAGTTTCAAGGATGTTTAAGAATTTATTGGTGGGATATGATTGTAATGATAAGTACATGGAGAGAAAAATTCAGTAGAAATTACCCTTTCCGTGTGTAATTATGTTGTATTTTGGTCGCTCGGAGAAAAATACCGTACCGGTTCAGTAAAATTTTTTGGCTGCCTCCGAAAAGATATCGAGGAGTACGATAACAATTATTCAACCGGTCAGTAAAAATTGCAGACGCTTTAATAAAAGTTATCTCCTTTTCCGTGACAAATTCCCCAGCTTCTCAGTAAAATTTGTTTACCCTCCCTAAAAATTGTCTACACGTATGCATAATTTTTGTGAAAAATAAAAAAATAGAATTAGATATTGGTTCCCTAACGTCGAAAATGTTACACGATTGCTAAATGGGGCGGTAATTTTTACTAAAACATTTCTCTCCAGTCCATAAACTACTTAAAAATTTCAGAAGCAATTTTTTAACAGTCTCGTCCATGATAAAATCCGCATAGTCCTTGACAGTGTTCTCTTGAAATTTTAATGGCGTTTTTTGATCCTTGAAATGAGTAATAACTAGACATATATCTCGGGGAAAATTTCATCAGGTAAAAAGGAGTTCACTCAATAATAATGTCTACCCTATTTTCCCCGTAATGAACTACACAAGTCCTCTTTATTTGCCTCTATCCCCGTGGAATATTAATTTCAACGTTGTGTAAGTTTTCACAACTCACAGTCGGTGGATTTTTAAAATGAGAGAGAACAAATGAATTGTGGAGATAAGAAGAAAAAAAATCCTCATTACCATATTACAAGCTCAATCGAATGTGGGGGGGAAAAAAGGTGAGTTCTCAGGTTTATCCGAGCCCGAGGTAATTGACACTGTTGGGAGCCAAGGATGGGTGTGAATTATGGCTCGGATTTTTCCGCGTGAAAACATCGTAAACACACATTCACTTGGTGTATCCATTCTTCCGCATCGACTCGCGCAAATAGAATCTGTGATTTATCAAGGAGAGCGAAAATAATCCGCAAATAGTCCTCTCAGCGAACACTGCAATCATTCACAGCGAGTCTAATTAATTGGTTATTGTCGATGAGAAGAATTAACTCGGAAATTTATTGTGGATTTTTTTTTGTCTCGTGGCTAATACATCTTGAGCTCTTGCGTCATTCGTAGAGAATTCGAGATTGCGCCAGAGGTAGGAATCCATCAACAGTCATTGATTGTCTATTATGCGGTGAATTCAATGGCTGGTGCGATTAAATTCTTCAGCATGCGAGAGAGAAAAATATTCGAGTGAGAAGATAGTCCTCTGGATTGCAATCGAGTCAAAACTATGAGCGCTCAATGAATCGAAACTCAAGCTGCTTGTGATTGAAACTGGATTCGTCAAAAGAAATTCCTTGTTTCACGATTTGATTTACTTTTTTACTTGTTTTTTCACGCGGATTTCGTTAGCTTTGGCGTCATCAAACGATTTTGGAGATGTTAAGGATGAGCTGATGTCGACAATTTCTCAAATTTCAGATTCAGTTATCGTAATTGATAGGAATGATGATTATTATATTTGTAAAAATGAAGACGGAAGATCAGTTCTCTTGCCCAATTTTTTTGTTCTTTTTCTGTATTTTATTATATGTGTTATTATTTGATTCATTTAATTATTGTCATATGAATTACAAAACAAATCTTTAGAAATTGATAAATTGTCGCGTTAAATGAAAAATTTTATTGAAATTGTAGTAGAAATTGATCTGAATTTTTGGGCCGTTCATTCGATTCATTCAATTATCAATTAATTTTTTAACTTTAAACAATAAGATTATTTATGGAATATTTTTAATTTACGATATGGCCGAATGGATGCCTGAAAGAACTATTAGGTTTTTTTAGTTTAAAAAAATGGATTAAAACAAAATTTAGATATATCATCGCCGATTCGTAAATAGGAAACGCCCGATTGCGTCGGTCGGGATAAGTAAGAGGACAATGAATGGGCTGAATAGAAAATAGCCAATTACCTGATGGTTCTTGCGAATACACCTGGTGTTAGTTTAGAGACTCGCTGCAAGGGTGAACCAGTCAGATTTCACTGTAGATCTTGCACTGTTATACATATACCTCATCCTGTTGACATTGTCCTCGGGTTGTCCCCCACCTTATTCTCTCGGGATTCGTTCGTGTGTTACGGATACATTTCCTATGAAGAGACGGGATCAAAGAGCGCGCCTGCTATACACACCGGCCCACAGACCGCATTAATTCCTGGGAGAATTAATGATAACGTTGATGCTGCGGTTTCCGGGATGGGGAGGGTGGGAAGCCTTTTTGTTTCCAACTTTTGAAAATTTTCTTTCATTATAAAAATATGAATTTCAATGGGGAAGTCTGGGAAGCCTGAAAGCTCATATATTATGGGGATTTCGTCGGCTGCGGTATCAATTTCAATTGTTTCAATTTACTTTTTTTAGGGATTTAGTGGTTGGCGTATTATAAATCAAATGGTTTTGGTTATTTGCAGTGGCGATTGGGACGGACCTTTTAAAGGGTATACCCAATTATTGAACTTTTTTCAATTAAATTTGGCGGAATTATTATTATTATTTTCTCAATTACGTGATCATTCAATTATTACAAATTATTTAATTAATTAAGAGGTCATACATCGGCTGATGCTTAACATAAATTAAGTGTGTCTATTCACGCGCATTCCCGCATTCGAGTAAATTACGACTGGTGACAATAGTCTTCGTTAGTTAATTAAAAAATGTGCGCGTAATTGGTCAGATATTTGCATTCATTGCGAAAATATGAATTTCAATGTGTTCCAATGTACTTGGACAGCGTTGGAGTTCGTATTTTCGAATGATTCAATTATTTCTGTTATCAATTTTCCTCGCTCCAGTTTATTACGTTTCTAATTATATATTTGATTATATTTTTCTAGTTGATGACGCGATTTCGTAATATGATTTTATCATTTAAAAGTCAGTGATTTCTTATGATTTCATTAAGTACATAAAATTATTATTATATTAAAATATTCGTTTTTTAATGATGTCACTTGACTTAATCGATTTCGGTAATTTGTGAACCTCTGGAATACAATTCTCTAATAATAACATTTTGTTCTGAATCGATTACAATCGTTTTCATAATTAATGAAAAAACTCTCAAGATAATGAGTGCAAATGCTAATTGTAGGAAACTTCCGGATGAAAAGATAAAATTTTCCTTGCCTTTTTGCGCGGCTCAAGGAAGAGACATAATAAAAACACGACAAGTGAGCTTCATTATAAAAGGAAAATGCTAGAGCGGGGTAAAAGTCATTAGGAGCCTAATGAACAGGACATTTTTACGAGGCTCTTAAAACGGGGCTCTTTGATAATTAGGTTTATGTATCTTCTTTCTGAAAATTTTAATGCAAAAAACCACTTCGAGTTTTCCACGCACCAGATGTACCGTCTGTTTTTTTTAATACTCTTGTCAGGAATCCTCGTTTGATATATAAGTCAACAGAGCAGTGCAAGGGGAGGTATTGAGGGGTTCCATTTCGCTGGCTGCAGCGTAGGTGTTCCGTGTAATTGTTCAAAGTTCCTAGGCCCGTAGAGAGTCATAACGAGGCTTCTGTAATTCAACAACTGGTGTGTGCATGCGTCAAGGGTCTTACGACCTATTTAGAAATAGTGGGATCAATTTCCGGGATGCATGATTCTGCTGTTGCCCGGGGTGGGGAATTTTCACGGAGACTGTTGTAGCCGATTCCAGAAGTAAACATTGTGACAGTAAAAATTTAATTGGGCTGTTCAATAGATTGATTATTATAATGATAATATTCGAAACTGAGGGATTGAATTAAATTTTCGTGAACGTGAAGGTTTCCCAAATTATTTGATTTTTCTCAAAGGAATGAGCGGGAATTTCCAGGGCTCAATTACACGGAATTCTGCGCTAATGAGAATATTTTGTTTTTGGTTCATGGACTAGTTGAACCATCATTTACAATTTTTAATGACTTTTTACATTAAATGGTCAATTCTGAGATACAATTCCTTCAAATTTTGAACTCAACGTTGATTTATTGGTATTAATATTCACATTCAGTACATATTTCTGAAATATTAAATATTTCATTGGTTCGCATAAACACTTTGTTAATTTAACAACTAGAGAAAGCTTTTATGCATGATAAAAATATGTAATAAACAATACCATCTTATCGGGAAATTAAAAATCCTAATGTTGGCAAGACGAATACATTTTATTCAAGTCCAATAGGAAACCTATTTCGAATTTATAAATTATTTGTTGTGCACAAGCCAAAAATTGAATTCCGATAAATACATGAATTTCTGAACTTATACCGAAAATATTGTTAGAAACGCAGCGAAGGGTTTTAAATCATCACCTCAAATTCATCCAACACATCATTTCTGTAGAAATTGATAAAAATCTGGAACCGTAGGCTGAAAATCGGAGACAAAAATTATTAATGTGTTGAGAGAGCTTAAAAATATTCATCAATGCGTAAGTAGCAGGTGTGCACAGATCGTGCATCAGCTTTATAAAATAGAAAGAAGGCGTATAAATTTTGGCTCGTTGAGTGCTAAAATTGGGAGGATCGCTGGGGAGGTGGTTTTGCAACCACATGAGAGAGTCCGGAGTGAGATACTCTCTCCCTCGGTGCTTTATTTATCGCGTGGGGAGATTTTTAGAGCAGAGGGTCCTAAACCACGAAACATGAAACCTCAGTTTCTCCAGGCGTACACACGTGCATATGAGGCTCACTCGCCTGACAGAAATTGATGCTACCTCCTCTGACATGAATATTTACGAGTGGTCCAGCCTTCGTGGACCTGGCAAAGGGGAATATATGCCGTTTTGGAATATATATTTTGTCATTGTGCCGTCATTGCATCATTCTTGTCCACAATTTGTCTCAATTAAATCATCGTCATCGTTTGAATTGCATTAAAAAATCATTAACATATTTTTGTCTTTTCATTATTAAATTTCCATTAAATTTCATTGACCAAAATTTTTTTCTTTTCACTAAATTTCCATTACGTTTCGTTAAATATAAACTAAGATCTGCGCCAGTTGAAGAAATATTTTTTAATGTCTACAAATTAAAATAGGCAACCAGAGGAGGAGAAAAATGAAAATTACCATTTCCTTATATAATCGTATAGAATTTGGGTCAATCGGGAAAAAGTACCGCTTCAATAAAATTTGTTGACTTATTAGAACAAGTTTTTTTAAATGTATGTATAATTTTTTGCAATACCTGCCCGAAAAGTTCACTTTTCGGTACCGGTTTCTTGCGTAAAGTGGTACTTTTCCGCACACCGCACTCAAAAAAACCACTTTGCCCTCAAGTGCGTATCGCCTTTTGCGCCTCGTCTGATCGCCTAGCACTCGTGCGAAGAAGTGCTACTTTACGCACTAGTTGCACAATATACTATTTGTTGACTGCCTAATAAAAATTATCTTGTTTTCCGTGAAAACTTCCACAAATTATCACTAAAATTTGGTTATCCCTAACTAAAAATTATCTAGACGTGTGCATATTTTTTGCTGAAGATAGTATGTTTTACGATCCGATTGGATAATTTCTCCCGAACGTCAAAAACACTACACTGTTGCCAAACAGAACGGTAATGGTTGCTGAAAAAAATCTCTCCGTGTGATAAGTGTTATCAAAGTTCTGTTGTGGAAATTTGGAAATTTCCATTATAATTTTGACGAAACAAAATTAACCCTTCTCATGGCATCTTCTTTAAAGATATGGTGAATGTTAAAAAGCCCCCCCCCCCTTAATATAATAATTTCCACAATACAATTTTAATAACTCCCCCAAAATATCAATATTTTCAATTCTGCGATTATCACACTTTGAGTACACTGATAGAGGAATGGTTAGTATACCGAACGAATGTATATTTACGTGAAATTTAGACGGCATCGAACGTAGGAACATCAAAACAAAACGTGTCAGAGGTTTACCTTGATAAATGGGCACGATCGCCGGGTTTCGGTTGTTTGTGGCTTAGTTTCGTGTGGAATAAGTGATAGCGGTCGAGACCTAGTGTATCTGAGAATTGTGCAACGAACAGTGCACTTAAAATTCAATTTTCGAAATTCTTGAGTGCTCATGGTGAGAACCTAGTGCAATCCCCTTACCAGTGATTAATTGGTCTCTCTGACACTTTGACCCACACGTGAAGATGATTCGTCATAACAAGATTTTTCAGAATTTATTTTTCCGACAGAAGGGTCGGAGGAGTTGTGTGGGTTAGCTGTTGGAGGGATCATTGATGATCATTTTTGACATCATCGTGTCGTGTTCCTTGTCTGGTTCTGTGTCAACATGTGTTGTCTTTGGGACCGAATACCGCCACGTCTACGCCGTTGATCCCGGATCACGAGAGGAGTGGGAAGGTAAGAGATGTTCTAGAGCTCGTAACTTGTGGCCTAATCATTTCTGACAGTCCCGTTTTTAGACATTTAAATGCACAATAGAACCTAAATTTGGCAAAGTAATGTGAGGGGGAATGGGAGTCTTTCTTAACATTTATTCCGTATTCGCAAGGGCCAAGGAAAAACCTCACTCTGAGAGGGAAATCTTGACCAGGTACAGTCGACTCGTTTACGAGACTACCCGCTCGGCAGTGAACCGTGAGATTAAAGTGCTCCAATTAGTCATAAATTTTGACCTCCGGTGCCGGGAAGCGAACCTGGAGCATTGGTATACAAGTCCAGCACTCTAACCGCACGGCCACTTCCGTCCGTCATTTAATTACTAAATTAATTTTAACCTAAAATTGTTGAAATGACCACAATGTATTAAAAAAAACACCCAAAAACGAAGATCACCGCAATTCGTTTGTTAAAATATCTCCTCTTAAGAAAAATCCGATCTTTATTTCCTACATCTCATCGAAATCAATTTCCCCCTTAAATTTCCGATCGGGTGGCATCAGAAAGTGGATAAATCTCTGAAGGTCTGTTTTATCTCTTCTCAAAACAAGTTGTCAATATCCAGTCACTTGCACGTAACATTCCTAATGAAATGGCAACGAGCGAGGAAACTAGTTTAACTTCCGATACTGAATTTAGTAATACAGGTAAAACGGAAACTCTCGCTGCGCTCCCAAACGACCGATGTTCTTTTCCGCATCACGACCACTTTCGATTTACTAGACTCACGCTATCTTTTCTAGCTACTGCTGGATTAAGTGGCTTTTTCACGCGATCTTGATATTAACGATCTTTTCAATTATTCGTCAGTCGCGCGATCTTTCCTTGAAGGATAATAATTATCTCTGGTTTCGTATTTAAAATTCGTATTGGTGATGCGAGATTATTGAAGATTCAGAAATTTTTGTCGCTGGGAAATCTCAGAAGATCGAGTCTCGGAACAATTGAGCTCAATTTTAAGGAGAGTTCAATGCAATTTCCAATGATAACTAAAATCTTATTTCGATAATTCTCCAATTATTGAACTATTATGGACGTAAATTAAAAATTCTGTGAAATTCCAAAAAATTGGGCTACAGGAAAACAAGAATTCCTCAAGTTCCTTCAATTTTTAATAAAACTATAACATATTTATCTAGTCGGCTGTAATGGCTAGGCGGGCGAGGTGTTAGGTTTGTAAATATTGTAAATACGGATTGATGGTGAGTAAAAAAAACTTGGTTAAGAAAGAAAAAAGCGGGCGAGGTTTGCTCTGGCGGACATCCAAGATAAGCAGCGTTGAGCTGGGTTCGTACTTATAGATGGGTAACCGCTGAGGAACATCTCGCTCGCACAAAAATTGCGGGATGAGGTAGGCAAGGTGTAGCGGCTTAGGCTCCTGATCTCGTCAGGGTGACATATGAATACATTAGGACACTGGACCGGGGCGGCTGTGCTTTTACATGGTTTCCCGTGCAGCCCTAGTTCGAATGGGGTACAGCTAAGTGTAAGACGACCATGATACCGCCGATAATAAGGAGAAGAAAGAAAGGAGGGAAAGGCTGGCTAGAGGAGAGGAATTTCTAACGATTTACACTGAGTTAATGTTCGTAGATCTCTTCAATTAAAATTTGCAGTTTCCATGGTATTTTCTATAAAATATTTTATTAACAAAAAGCGCAATTCAATTTACACAATTGTCAACAGTATTTTTTTTATCGAGGAAATTCGCAATAAACAAACTTTATATATTCTTCCATTTTGACCGCGTTCACAGATTAAAAATATCCCGAGGACGTATTTCACCCGGTATGAGGTAAAAATTAGCCATTTGAATGTCCGGAGGGCATTTCCCGCAGTCACGATATCCTTTATATCTCCACCACGAAGACATTAATGGAACTGTCCCACTTCGCGAATAATATTCCCGTAGTGTCACTCGGTTAATTCCCGCGCGAGTCCCAGTTCGCGCGTCGTATAATCACCCACCGCTGAAAGATATAAATTACAACCTCGGCAATTTACGAAGGCGAATTTGAGGTCACAGCAGCGTGGAAAATCGATTATCAATGAGAATGAGGAATAAACGACATTCTTATTTTATTCAAATGCACGTGACTCATTGTTTTCAGTGAGTCTGTATAATTGAATAGCGTCAATTTCATTCCTTCAGTTACTCATACCAAACCGAGGATTAGCTGCCGCGAGAGCACTCGTTACGTCGATCTCTCGAGCTCACTGAGCGAAAGCTACTTTCACATGATTTTATTCTCTCAGTGCAAATCTCCTGTTGATACGGTAAAAGCGACAAACCGTGAAGTTTCATTAACATTGCCATATTTTCATGCATCAAATCCAGGAATATTGAATTATGCTCTCTCAGCAATTTAAATACCTGTAATTTCACAAACGCACTGCATGCGAAATCGAAAATTAATTTGCTCTAAAATCCGGCAATTCGAAGCCACTTTTTAATCAAATATCTCGAGTCCTATTACATATAGCGTTGCATCAATTACAAAAAAAAATCGCTTCGCATGATCGAAATGGGGAAACCGGAATTTTATAACAAATTATGAATTACAACGGAAATTACGGGGAAGTGAAAGTTTAAGTTTATTATAAATTCGTAAAAATTAGTGACGGTGTCTCTGGAAATTAATAACGAGGCAATAATTACTATTCTACGTAGCAGTTATAATTTTTCTACCTGAATTAGTAATGTATAATATAATTCGTGGTTTAAAACTTCAAATGATGATTAACTTAATAACTGAGGTATCTTTGGTAATTGTTGAGTTGATTGATTCAGTCTTAAACTGTGAGTTTTCAGAGTGCGCTGAACTTTTATTGCAAATATCCATCGTAAAATTCTATTACCCAAAAAATGATGCTATTTCTCTAATTCCCTATGATTTATATTGTACTACACGAAGAGAAATATTCAATAAAATCATGGACCAATTCGCGTAATTTGATGGCATGAATCGTTTTCGGACAATTTTTATAGGAATTGGCGAAAATAAATCAATAACGTTCTGTAAGTTCTCCGGCCTGTCACCGAAAAAATGCGAAAAAGTTACATAATTTTTCTGAAGGGTATAAAACTTAACAGAAATTTCAAGAATCATTTTACCTAGAAGATAAAAATGATCGGATATTTAAGAATTCTTATGAAAAATTCACGAAAAATTAAAGAATATTTTGTTAAAGGTCCCCCTCACTGGGCCTCATGGCTAGTGATGAGGCCCTCGGACGGATGAGTGAATTTTCTTTTGCCGGTAATTTTCATTGGGTATTTGTCTACGTGTAGAAATTCACTTTCACACGATATTATTCTCTCAGTGAAAATTCATTTCTATGGAAAAGCGACACACCGTGAAGTCCCATCGCCAGCATTGTAACATTTCTGTAACCCTGCAAAACACCGGAAAATTCCAGCATACGCTTTCATCAATATAAATACCTGTAATTTCAATAACGCAATTCATACGACATTCATAATTAATTTCTCCGATTATTGCGCAATTCCCATGTACCTCATAATCAAATATCAGCCATTATATTACACATCCCACTGCATCCATTTATGACACATACCATTGCATAATGGCAGTAGTGAAGCTCAAGTTTTGGAAAAAAAAAAACTCCTAAATTAAAACGTATTACGAAAATTACGGGGAAGTGAAAGTTTATGCTGAATGAAGATTTTTTTCCTCTCGTATAATAATAGTAATAAACCCCGGCAGAGGCGAGCATTATGATGGCAATGGTCCGTTGTCTTGTGCGCGTGACACGACGTGAATGTGCGTCTCGGGGGTTATCACGAAACGAGGCATTCAGAGTCGCCCGAATCCACGCATTCCGCACGATTTGGTGGAACAATGTGTCGCCACTTCGGCCTCTCCCTCCATATACCCCTCACCTATTACGGAGCCGAGTGGGGTTGCTGGACACACCTAGCCACATAGAGCCAGCAAATACGGTACAAAGACAGCCATTTTCCCCTGGGTTTGGTCCTCTGTACTTGGTATAATACTCGCACGAATACACGTGCAATCGGCAATCCCAAAAGCTGCATCGTTGCATGTATAATTAAGGATTACGCGTGCCCGTGTAATCGTGACCTGAACAATACCTATGGACTTTTGCCCGATGTTATCGCATTCAACCCTTGTTAGGGGGGAGGGAAATTGTTTGGTGATAAAATGCGAGCGGAATAATGGCTGACTGGAATATTGGGATTGAAATTTTATTATATAAAAAGAAAAATAAAATTTTGAGGAAAACTGATAAACCATTGAAGGACATTAAAATCTGGAAAAAATTGTAAACGAGAGTTAAAGTTACCCAACAGCTGCGGAATTTATAGTGCTGTGAAAACGACGAGAAATCGGTGGAAAAGGTTAATCGATTTTTTATCGTAACTTTTTAGTCGATAACCGTCAATAACTGTCTTAGCTAAAAAAAATTAATGTTTTTCTGAGATTAGAATTTAATTTAGCGGATTATGAAAAAATCCACATTTTGGAGCATTTCTGTTATGATTAACGGTTTGAATTTGAAAATTGTTCCATCGAGTGCAAAAAAGTCGAGAAATTGGATGATTAGTTTTTTTCTTTTAGACAAGCCCAATTATTTATCTATAAGAAGGTTTGTTATAAAAAAAAATGTAACAGTTCAATTACAAAATCACTGGGAAGTTGATGATTTTTTGTTTCAAAATCATATGTCTAAAATGGGAATAACTGGAATCATTGATCTTGAATAATTTTTATGCAGATTGGGATAGATTGAACGAGAATGATTTTTCTTCTTTTTTCAGTGAAAAAATGAGTTCGTTTACAATGCCACTTTTTTATACACTGATAGAGAGTTATACTGGCACGAAGAACAGATTCTCTGGGGACAAGAAAATTTCCGCCTCGTGCTCGATTGTCCATAAGAGTTCACGGGGACTCGAATCATTTCTTATGAGACCGATAGCGCGCTCCGCGCGCCATATTTGAATTTTCGCCAGAGATTATCGCCAGAGTTCAGATCTCACAGATGTTCTGTAGTAAAATGCTTTAGAAAATTAAATAATTGAGAATATTTCTCTTGTCTCAAGAAAATTTATTTTTCACATCAATATATTACTCCCGTAATGTGTCTTAATGAATGAAGCCCGAGAATATCAATTATTTGTATTATTTCATCCGAAAATATGTCTGTAGCAATTACTTTAACTCAATGTGATTAAATATAGTAAAGGAGTAGGACGGTGGTTCTAATTTCCGGTCAAGTTTGTGATCCTCTCGAGAATGAAGAGAAGGTGCCGAGGAGATGACACCACTTCAAAGTCTATTAGAAAGTGAGAAAATATTTGATGATAGATTTTTTCTCGTGTATTTGCTGAATCATGGGGGAAACCGTTAGGTGATTAGTTCGATTGTGGTTTATCGGTACTTCACTTGGTTTAACGATGATGAGAATCAAATTGGGACTACTTTCATGAGTCGAGATTATGGAAGTTATTTTTATCAAGAATTTAAAAGTTATTTCGAGAATAATTTTTTTTTATTTCGACGTTGGATCATGTGATTAGAGAATATGTTGTTAAAGTTTCGAATTTCACAAACAATTGGATATTATTTTCAAACGGGTAAAATTTAATTGAACTCATCGAATATTTAATTAGTTAACAATAAAATAATTCAGAAACTTTTGTAACGTTTTCAAGTTTAAGTGAAAAAAAAATTAACTGAAATCCCAACATTTCATAGATTTTTTTAAAGCAAAATGGGCTTCTTTAATGACAAAATATAGTAGTAATGATAATTTGACAATGACCTTCATATCTAAATATAAAATAAAAATATTTGTCCATTGATTTCTCATTTTCAATAATTAAGAAAAGTCCTGAGATTTGGCGTTAATTTCCATTTTCGAAAATAAACAAATCAGACAGCAAAATGAGTAGCGTCTAATGATTATCCATTAACATTAGTGAAAACAAGGAAAAATTGTCGACAGTGCAAGTAATAATGACAATCCAAATACCGGTTACAGAGTGAAACTAAAAGAGACAGGTGAAATTGTATATTATGTGTATGGGCCTCAAGAGTAGTCAACCTGAAATCTACACTGGGTACAATATCAAACTCAGTGGATGGCTAGATTGTGGATGTTATGTCCCTCGAATTACGCAATTTTCATCCCTCCAGCAGTGGGTCCCCCCCGAGCTGTCCAAACTGTCGGAGAGTTTACGATTGAACCGGGGCAGTACACATGATGGCACATATACGTATTGTCTAATTTTCGATTTTCCCGGACATGCTATACAACCTGTCACACTGTCGACCATGTTTCATGTGCTTTTCACTATTTTTTCCTCCCCTCCCCCCCCCCCCCTCTACTTCCAAATAATGGGTGTTGCGGCGAATCATGAGGTTTAATTTATATGACAGATATTTTTCGACAACAAGGATTGACAGTTTATCGAACAGTTTATGTAATCGAGGTGTACAGTAAATTTTGGATGGGGATTGATGGAGAGGCGTGAAAATAGACAATTGATATCCTTCAATGGAGGTATTTAAATTTAAAGTAACGGAAGAAAAATTGACTGAAAAAGTCTGGCTCGAAATTGACGTAAAATTTAGGTAAAGTGGACGTGGACGAGAGGCTTGACAGCTATTCGCGATTTTTTTTTTTGAAAAAGACTGCTCTGATTTTTAAAAAGTTATTTTATTGGTTAAATGCTTGAAAGTTTTATCAAATGACGATCTTACTTGAATTTTAAGAATTTTAAACAAATTTAAATTCAAAAATTTATAATTTGTGGAACAACAGAGGAATAGGGTCATTTCAGTTTAATTATTTTATAAGAATTCCGGTCCTTACG
This sequence comes from Psyttalia concolor, assembly GCA_030522845.1. Classification (NCBI taxonomy): domain Eukaryota; kingdom Metazoa; phylum Arthropoda; class Insecta; order Hymenoptera; family Braconidae; genus Psyttalia; species Psyttalia concolor. The sequence continues at coordinate 5,032 of JAPYZM010000568.1, read as the reverse complement.
TCGATTTCAGGATATTCGGTCTAAATAGATAAGTTGTAAATAGAATCTGGGATATTAAATTCTTGCAGAGATTGGAATTAATGAAGCAAATGTGCGGAAATTATTCTCGAATGAAATCTTAAATGCATTTTAAATGGACAAAGAAGTGTAGTAAAACCGGAATAAAACTGATATTAAGACGTAAAGGTAGGAGACTGGTCGCAATGAATAACTTCATTCGAATTCAACGGAACGAAATTTAAATCAACTAAAAAAACGTAGTTTATCTTCCTCACATTTGATTGAAATCGACTACAAAAGCGAGGATTAACTGCATAAGAAAAGAACAGAAATCTGTTTTTTCTATTACTATATTTTATTCCCTTTTTGTATTTTTCAAAATGTATTACATTTTCTCCTATAAAATTTTTAAATTTTAAAATAGAATTTTCAGTGACTGCTGAAATAATTTAAAAAAGGAAAAGTTGAGGAATTTTTCACGTGAAAACTAGATAACTTTTATTAAGCAGACAACAAATTTTACTGACAGGTTGAATAGTTTTTGTTGTATCCCTTTATAACTTTTTTTTTCCCGAGGGCAATACTACCCGATTATATAACGAAACAGTAATTTCTACGGAATTTTTTTCTCGGTGCAACAATTAACTTGCAACAGTTGATGAAATTTCTATTTTTTTTCTCAGTGAAAACTCTTTCAAATGTCCGTAAAATCAACTGAAAAAGTTCACCCCAACTTCTCTAAAAGTTCTGAAAAAAAGAGATCATAAAAGCGAGGATTAAATGCGCATTGTAAACTCATTGGTCCAAATTATCGTTGGTTTTTTTTTAACCGAACGAGTCTCGATTTTATTCCTCCTCTCCCGTAGAAAACTTTCCATTGGATTCAAAACAAACGATCCCAGAAAAGAAACGGAAAACAGTTTTTCCTTATCTCCCTGGAGCGGTATCGCTTCTTTCCCTCAATTCCGTAGAATTCATGGAAAATTCATTTGAAACAATGGAAAAGAAGACGCTATAATGGAAAGAAAGGCGAGTAGGTACGTCGAAGGTATTGGAATCGATTTCGTTCAAGGGGTTTTCTACCTTGAATAGGGAACTGGATCCGGAGGTCGTAAATCGAGGGAGTTGAATTAACGCCGAGCGTCGAGGTGTGCTTCTTGTCTCAAAGTAAGATGAGATGAAGGCGAACAGTGCGCGGGGAAATAGAAACGCGTGGCTTCCTGAGGGAGGGGAGGAGGGTTTGTTCCTCTTATATGTCGGAATGGCGTTGGGGGAGAGAAATTCTCCCGGTGGGGAAGTGCCATCAGCCAACGAGTTTCATTGTCCAAAGTGGGAAAGCCAAACCAAACCTTCTCTACGTTCTCATGGGATTTCCAAGCTCTTTTGTGCTGGTCCGTCGAGAACAGCCGCTACAGTATAAAACAAAATGTCGCTATTCTCATTCAGAGATGCACTCTGTTGTGCCTGATGATGATCAGATTGAGTGTCGTTAAAAGGAGCTACGTCGGGCACTGATCGACGCTTTCGTTCCACCACTGCCATCACCTCTGCTTAATTCTATCAAATTCGCGTCAGGTTTGTGGGAAAATTGAGTGAAACCTGTTGCGAGAGGGAGGGCTTTTTAAAAAAATGTATCAGAGAGAATTTATACGGGAGGACATTAACGGTTTTACGAATTCAAAGGAAACTTCTGTTTTAATGACTCAAATGGGAATTTTTTGTGTATCGGGAGAACATTTTTCGGTGCCAATCGAAAATTCAGTCATTCACTAATTAAATTATCAATTAGATTCAATTAATTATTAATTTCAAATTTATTGACTTGATTAATTTTATTTAAGGTTTTTCCCTTTTAATGTACTGACCGTTATTTTGCGTTGCGAGATGAAATGGAAATTTTAAAACATGCCATTTCATTGAATAATTTTGTTGGGCGGGACCTATGGATATTTTTTTATTGCTATATTGGAAACAATTTAGCGGGAAATCATTGACGAATATCAAACTTCAAGTTCTAAAATGTGATCGCTTCCATTCATTTTTATTCTGCAAAAGGAAGAAGGAGTTTATTGATCTGAAAATTGATACTCTGCGGAGAAGACATATTTTGGACATAAAATATTAATTCCCCGGAGATTCTCCCGAAAATTCCCACCTTCCACTGGATTTATGGACCCAGCCATTATCCTTCACGAGAATTCCAGCATTTCTCTTTTATCGTATCAGATCGTAAAGCCCGTGTGATCGATGCACTCTCCTCCCCGCATATTAAAAAAAATCCTCCAACCGAGGATGAAACCATTGGCGAATAGTCGCAACCCGTAAACACCAATACATTCAAATTCCAAGTTTTGAAATGTTTTTCATTTGTAATCCGCACGCAGTGTTTTTTTTCCTAAAAAAAAAAAAATCTGACAGATCCCTCCATTCGCACACAGGGTACGATTACAAACATTTGTTTTTATTTCACTCGACTATTTTTTACCCCCTCGCCCTACTCCCACCCCGCCCATTGTCACAGAGTGGATCATTGGCATTGTCGCGCGGCCGATTGAATTTTTCCTCACGTCCGGATTTACGTCCAAAAGTCATGGGGCCGAGGGAAGGAAAGAGAGAGAGAGAGCGACTGCGTGTGTGAGGCAGAGGATGAGGGACCGGTTTGAGGATCCCAGAGGCGTCTCACGGCTTTTCTCGTTTCTAACGGTACACGCGATTCACCATTCGCTCGTCTTTTGAGTTCAGGCGAACGCGCGCGCGACACGTGCATCCACGTGCATTCAAGGGGGCACCTCATCCCACCTCGGTAGCTATCCTCGTTCTATCTCAGTCACATTCAACTGCTTATTTCACTCGATACAACGCAAACATGGAGCTCCTGCGCCCTCTCCGCCCTCTCCGCCCTCATCCTTCCTCTACACTTCCTCATGCACCGGCAGTGGCTCGTTTATTCACCCCTTTCATTGCCGGCAACATACGTCGAAACCTCGTACCGTTAACTTTACAAACCGTCTCTCCACGCTCAACTCCCCCTTTTCGTTTAATTAGTAACGAAATTCGTTAGTCTCCTTGTTTAGTTTCATCAGTTCAACGACTATTTTGGGATGAGGAAAATTCGTTAGTCCCGTTTAATTTTTTTTTCTATTTTTTAATCCGATTGTCACAATTATTTTATAGTTGAACTCTTGGAGGGGTTAATCGAGCTAGATAAATGATTCAAGTTTTGGGATAATTGACTACCTATGCAATTTAAGGTAAAATCAAGAGATTTTAGATTTGCGGAAAAATTCAGGTACATTTGAAAATTTTTCAAAATTTTCCAACATTTTTTTCTATATTTAGAGAATCAGAAATATCTGCTACTAGATATTACCTTCCATTACATTCTTCAGTAACCTAAAATTCAAGAATATATTCACTAAAATTTTTCAATTTTCTATTAATTCTCACAGAATAATGGCAGTGATACCTACTGTTCAGAAATTCTGAATTCCTAATAATAATTTTTCTTTTATTTCCAAGACAATTAAATCAGGTAAAAAATGATCCCACAGTGTACCACAAATCTTGGGATCAGTTATTAATTGTGGAAAATTGTTCAGATAAATTTAAAAAATTCCTGATAATTTCAATTAGCAAATTACTCAGACCAAAAGATGAAAAAGGCAGCATTCAAGGTCACTTTTAAATCATTTATGATTTTGATATCCCATGAATATCCCATGGGTCTTCCGAAAGAAATTCTACTAAAATGGAAACCCCTCAAAACTGTTCGTGAAATTTTTATTTTGAGCGCGATGTAATATCACATTCCGACAGGCGTAAACACCTCTCGATCCAAATCTTCTAGACTTTCGACGGTTTATTTCTCAATTTTCTTGTGCCCCGGGGGGTAGGTCACGGGATGAACTAGGGGCGTGCTACCCCGACGTGGGTATTTTGAGGGGTTACAGCCCTGCAGATTTATTTTATTGACGGGGTGAAAGAGCTCGTCAATTTTGTCCCGTCAGACAAGAGTTGACGACGTCAACATAAGATTCAACCGGACTCAAATAGGGGCGTACGGGGCAAAATGGAATTTCTTCAATCGACAATAACTGGCATTAACTGAGTGAAATCGAATGACTGATTTTTCATATGGAAACTACAAAACCGAGATTTAATATCAATTGAAAATGGTTCAATATTTACTCTGCCGATTCCGAGTTATTGGTAATTGAAGGGCTTTCAGGTTACATCTTCCTTCCACACCCCTTGCTTTATATAACCGAACGGAGACATCGGGAGTCCAGCCGTGGCGGCGGAGTCCCATTGAATTACCCCCGGGGTAATAAACACTGTCTACGTAATCACTCCGGCGAGTGAAGAATCTAATCAATTGGCGGGCCGCCACGACCTTGACGTTATACCAACGCCCGAGAGTGTCAAGAGTTGCGTTGTAACCGTTTATCGATTCTGATCGAGATTCCGCTCTCGTCGGATAACACATACACACATGTAACAGGAGTTGGATACGTGCTGGGGAAATTGACGTATCGATAATGTCCTTATATTTATCGTGACGTTGGGCGCTCCAACGTGGGCACAAAGCGGCGTGAGAGGGGGCTGTCGCTGAGCTGTCGATACTGGGAAAAGACAGCTTTTCTAAATTTTTTATTCTCACGAATTTACATTTTTCAAACTCCTCTCCACTGTACGACGCTCAATTTCAAGGGATTACCTGGATTATTTGGTATTTTTCAGGTGTAGTATTGAGTGGACGAGAAATAATAGGAAATATTTGGAGTGTAATCGGGGATTCAATGAATGCTGAGCGATACATAAGTTTTATGAACAATATATGTCATTCTAGGAGAAAAAAAAACGACAAAATAAATTTTTTGTCACTCAGTCCGTAAAGCAGTACTTCACGGCCGCTACGCGGCCGTGAAACACTGCCCACAGACGTCGTGACAAAAAATATTGTTTTCTCCCCGGCGGGAGCAAAGTACTCACTTCCCTCCCGCTACGCGGGAGGGAATTGCGACTTTACTCC